>JAAIFI010000053.1:0-121749 GCA_011032875.1 Phlebia tremellosa | reverse complement strand
GCCTCCTGACCGCAACCAAATACGCGGCCCCTACTCTTGCATCCTCGAGAAGAGAAGACTTTGCCCACCTCTGTGCCGCTGTGTCGTTGTCCTAACCCTTTGCTTGGGTCGATGACATAGGCGGAGGCGTCTGCGGAGGCGTCTGTGTATCTCTCGGCAATCTGACTCTGGCGCGTGGCTTTTCTTTCTCTCACACTCTCACTTGGCTGGTCTCTCTCATCTTCATTTTCTTTCTACAAGTCTACATACAAGCGCCGAAAACGAAACATAGGATCAAAGGTTCCCCCTATTATNGGCTGGTCTCTCTCATCTTCATTTTCTTTCTACAAGTCTACATACAAGCGCCGAAAACGAAACATAGGATCAAAGGTTCCCCCTATTATGGCCTGGGAGGGTGGATATAGTAGAAACTTGCCTTAGGTAGAATTCTAGTATATGAAAGAGTACGTCGGTTCAATGGTGTAGAGGGAGAGGGAGAGAGAATGACACTGGGCTCTCATTAGTGAGTCTCTTCCTTTACACTGTCTGAAGGCTTACCGTGGGTTTCCTTTGCAGTAGCTTTACTCTGCTCGCCGTCGTCGCCCATCTCGTCGCTGTCCGCAACGACCTCGGCGACCGCACAGTTCGGCACTCCCGGCACTTCAAATTTCACTCTCAGCACCTCGAAATCTCGTCAAACGCTCCAAGTCTCAAATCGACGTACCGCCACTTTTTCGCTTTGCCCGCCGTTCGACGCGATTCGGACGGTTTTTCTCTCCAACGACCGACGGGCGCTTATTGCGCTTTCCTCCCAATCCCTTTGGGGCACTCTGGGAAGTCGAATTCAAGTCAAAATAATGCTTCGAACAGGTTAACTGACGTCATATGTCTAGGATTATGTGCGCGCACCTTTCCCAACATGCGCCGGCAAGCGGTAACACAATGATTTGTGTCGATACTCCTTTTCTCAACATCTTGTGGCTTCTGCTCTCTGGGATTTGCACGGGCAGTCTATTCGAGGTGCGTGAGTTTCAGGGTTTCTGATCGTGTGATTTCGATGCTGATCGCGGTCATCCAGTGCACTGCTTGCGCGACCGCGACTTATCTTCTTTGCCGCTTCCTCTCGCCCTCCACGCCCTTCCACTCACTCTTGCCCGCTCCCACGCCCCAAGCGCAGCGCGCCCACGGCGCGCGCAACGTCCAGATTGACAGTGTCAACCCCCCATCGGCCCTCTCGGGCCTCGGTCGCCGGAACGCGATACGTTGCGTCCGCGCGATTTGGCGTTGTGGCGGACTGGGGAGATGTGGGGCAGCGGTGTAGCGTGTACGGAGAGGTGCGGGAAGATGCGGGGATATAGGGCGCAGAGGGAATGGACGTGTGCGAGGGATGCAGGTGCGTGCTTCGCCGGATTTTCGTTATCTTAGGCTAAAGACAGAGATGTGCCGGCCACCGACTCTGCCCACGCTCCCGCACCTCAGGCTCCCACAAGAGGACAGCGACAGGCCTCCCTCTACTCTAGACGTCGCTCGCAGGACGGCGTTCTGTCGTCTCGGCGCGATCGGCGGCGGGGAGGGGCGGGATGTGCGATCGACGGGCAGGACGTCTCCAAGGCAGACAGAAGACCGCGGGGCCCAAGACACGACGACGGCGACATTTGCACTGTGCCGCCCTCGCTTGCGGGACGCCGTTGTGTCGTCTCAGCGCGCTCGCGCTGCGGAGGCTCGACGGCGTGCGGCAGGCGACGGAGGCGAGATTTAGGCCATCGAAGAACGTGGGAAGGCTCTCGCGCGCCGCCACACTCGCTCGCGGGAAGACGATACGTCGTCTTCGAGCGATGGCGGCGAGAGCGCGTTGAGTGCACGCGTCCAGGGTCCTTGTGCACGTCGGGGACTTGAAGATATCGGTGTCGCTTTGAAGTACGCGGCCGTGCCGCTCGCGAGGCCGCGATACGGACCTTCGACGTGTCACAGCAGCACGCGACGCCCGGAGAGAGCGTTAGGATGGGCCGTGCGTGCCAGCACTTTGAAAGCGCTATCGCGCTTCCGTCGTAAATCGACGATCTCCACTCCCAGGCCTTCGCACCTCCGCCTCTGGGACTTCAGACGTCGTTCGACGTCGTCTACGCAATGCCCCGTCGTGTCCTCGAAGAATTCGCACCGATTCGCGAAGGGCGCGAGGTGTTACCGCGCGTTTTCGACGCGCTGTCGGCCGGACGATAATATGTCGTCTCCGCGCGGACCAAGGGTTCTACGACGACGCGCACCTGTGCATGTTATAAGTACGACCTTCGCACGACGCCCTGGGTTTATTACGCACCTGCCAGGTGCCTGGAAAGCGATCGCGTTCTCCCTTCCATCAACCACCCATCCGGACAAAACAGATAATAACTCTCCGCCAACTCCACGCCTTCCTTCCAAACTCGTTCCCAGCATCCCCTACACTCCCGGCGATCGCACCATGCCTACGTCGCCGCCCCCAGTGACGTTTGAAATTGCCAACTTTTTCGTATTTTCTCCAAAACGATGGGCGCTTATATCAACGACCGGGATTTCTACACGCGCAGTTCAACGTAAGTGTTCGATTTTGTTATAATAGAGTAGTATAATACTTACCCTGACGTACTGTGAAAGATCACCTGGCTACGCTAAGTCTGCCCTCCTCCATACGTTCGTCCGCCCTATGCTGGCAGAAGATCGACCCTAGGACTGTCGTTTCACCGCAGTTTGCCAACGTTTCTTCACTTCCAGCATCGCATGTTACTCACATATGTGCCCCACGCAGAATTTCGTTCATTGGGAACACTTTTTTCCGTGCCTCTACGATCGTATTTCATACGCCGTCAAGGCGCTTAAACAAAGAACCACGACTCCTGCACGAGGAGCCTCGCGTGAGTGTTCGATTTTGCTGTGGGTAGGTAGCAGACTACTCACTCAATCAGTGTTCAGAGTTCCACCTGTCTGCGTTGAGTTGACACTCCGCTAGACTGCAGGCTGCCGGTAGCGGGCAGAACATCGATCTTGGATCCTGTCGGCGTCGTTTCGCAATGGTGAGCTTGTATTTCTGTACTCAGGACTTTCAATGATGCTAACCTATCGATCCCATGCAGTGTTACGGCAATCAGCGATGCTTTTTTCTCCCTCTTCGCGATCGCACGTCGTGCGCTTTCGAAGCGCTTAATGGCAAACTTAGGATTCCTGCACGAACGATGCAACGTGGGTATTGGGTTCTACGCTGATAATAGAGCGAAGTAAGTACCCCAAGACTCCACGAAGTTTCACGCGGCTGCATCGGGCCCACGCTGCGGTGCACACCGGATCGTCATTGCTGCCGTGGGTCGACCGAACATCGGCCATAACACTGTCGTTAAGCCACCGTAAGTGTGCGTTTCTACTCTGGAAGTGTCTCGTGATACTCACCTACGTTCGCCTTGCAGAATGATGCCCATCGAAGAAGGTTTTTATCGGCCTTCGAATCACGTACGGCTTGCGCTGGGAGGGCGCCTAACGTATGAAATCGTTCTGCAGGTCGCAATTTCCACAGTAAGTGTTCGGTTTCTATACAGAAGAGTTTCACAGTACTCACATACTGAGAATCCGAAACGGGGTGGCTCTGCCTGCCGTTGTCGTTACGCTCCGTGGAAATTTACCCGCCAGCCTTAGTCACGCGAGGACCATCCTCTCGCACCGCTGGGAGCCTTACAGTTGTATTCTTATAGGTCCCTGTACTATCCTTCGTCGTCACGGATGTGTTCGTGCATTGTGGGGTGCTGCATTCTGGTGGAAAGGTGGGTGTTTGGTCAGCGGCGCTGCTGATGTAATGCTCATTGTAGTCAACGTACAGGGACTCCGCAACAGCAACGCACAGTGGCTTTGACCGATGGCCACCGCATAGGAATGATAGGGACCTCGTCGGCCGGTGCGTCATCGTGATCAGAGCGTCGGCGGCGGCATGCTCAACGTCAGAGACGCGAAAGCGAAGGAAGAATGGACGATACGGATCCCTCAAGAGCCTTGGCAGTGCCAGGAGCGTTTACGACACGTTTTCTGTACGTTCGTGGCGTCTGACCGCCCGCTCTTCTTGTGTTTTCTGACTTTCATGGCCCAGACCTCACCGTAGGATTATCCAGCGTGCCACGTACCCGCACCCTATCGCGATGCGACGTGGACGCAGACTACGGTCCTTTACCCGCCACGGACGACATCCACGGCGGCGCTACGCGCCGCCCGTATCAGTGAGCTCCTCCCGCGCCGCGCAAGTGCGACGCACTGATGAGCCGACGTTACATCAATGAATATCGATGATCTTCGCGTTTCGCCCTCAGGTCACTCGCGCCTGACTTGCTGTCGTGTACCTACAGCTCTTAGATGGTCGTTCCCTGCTGGCACAGAGTCTTCCGCGCAAGCGTCGCTTTGATTCTCTTCCTCGTCGAGCGGGCGCCTAATATACTGTTGTGAAGAACGGTGGGAAAAGACACAGGTGAGCGACGCAAGCACGCGGATAAGCAACGCTCTTACGGTGTATGCACAAATCGGGCTCGCCGATGTGTTGCGTTGCCATCCGGATTTATTCTGTTCAGTATCAGTAGGTATTTTTGTTTATCAATCTCGAGACAGACTGAATAGTATTTACCATGAGCATTGAGCCCTTTCGCCATTGCCTGCCGCTGCGACAGTCCATGGGAATGTGTCAATATGAGTGTCGGAGTGTGTTCATGAGTGAGTGAGCAGAAGAGAGAAACTATTCAGAGATTTTCCGCACATGCCATAAGAAACTCAGCCACCATGTGACGCGGACTTCAGACGTGATCTCAGGGTCATTGATCAGAGCCTAAGCTTACGGGATTCCGCTTTACGGTTCAGTCGGGCAAGCGGACCACAGCCGCCATCAGCTCGGCTGCCTGTTATACCTGTGTCCGAGCCCAGTTCCTTTTCATTGCAATTCACTTTGCAGCATCTTTGTGGTCTGGAGCAAGAACAGAGTGGTACATTGGTAGCATATTTGCCAATGACCTGCTCTGTTCTCACTTCAGACTGTAAAGACAGCTTCATACTAATGATATTACATTTTGTGCCTACTTAGGATATCCTCCGAGAGCTCGCCCAACCATGCTACAAGACCCGCATCAATCCGCACTCAAGCCCGACATAAGCTAAGAAAGTTTGATCAGTCCCCTGCTAGCGGTGGACACTCACCCCGGATACCACGTAATGATGGCCTGGAGGGTCCTGGCCGTAGCAAGCCCTAAGCATTGACGGTTACAACTATTGTTGAAATGTACGTTATCGGCTACCATCAATTAGTTAGTTCATGGTTGTCACTCTGAAACATCAATTTGTGTCTGATATGGTGTTATTGGTAGCGCCTCAGAGGCGGAACAATACAGCTGTCAGAATAGCGGGGTGACGGCAAGAGGCCGGGAATAATTATGTAAGGGTTAGCAACAATCAGGATCAAATATACCATGCTAGATAATTTGAGCCGCACATGTTAGAATGTGAATAACGAGGTTGACGTGAAAAATACCAGATCTGCACATCCATTGAAATGCAAGTATGAGCATACCGTGGTGGAATGCCTGAGATAAGATGCTATTGGCCCGGTGGTCCGACACAAGTAAGTAAACCAATGCTGTTGCATTGTACATTCCTAAAAGTGTGAAAAGAAGGAGAATGTCAGTGAGTTTGCATCTCAAATAGAATGAGAGTTGGGCTTAAACTCTATGAGCGAAGCTGCTCGGCAATTGAGGGCAATGCAGCGTCGGCGATGAGAGCAAGAGAAAGAGCCTCGTGGACGCCACCAAGTGATGAAGGTACCAAAAGCGGAAGCCGCCATCAATCGCAGCTGGTGAAGCGGTGAGAGGCGCCCGTCATTCTGTTGTTCAAATCTCATGCAGCGTTCCACAGGTTGCGATTCGAGTGCCTAAAAGCTATCTATGATAGGTAATAGAACTTACCTTATTCAAATTAGAAACAAATATGCAAACTTTAAAGCAGGAAAATCGGGTATGTACGAAAACTATGGCTAATTGCTATTTGCCGCACTGACATACCACTCCGCAAACAGCTTTCGAGGCTTGCAGCAACGCATCGTTGCTTATACGAGCTAAAACCTTACCAGTGGTATCAGATCAACATCTTGTGACATTGTATTGATCAGCATATTTTTTCCCAGGTTCTGAATCATCCTGAAAGAGACGGAACTCACTCTGAGGGAGTTCCCAATGGATCATACCCATTGGAGTGTCTTCCGTGTCCTCGGTGAGCAAGCCCGTTCAAACGACACCACATTTGATGGTGGCTGATGGGGGTGATACGCCCATGTCAACCGTGATGTCCGCGCAAAATTCTAGGGTGTTTTTTGGAGCCTACTCAATGTCCGGTTGCGCTAGGGTCTCAGATGCATTGGGGCAAAGTATTTCAGTCGGACAGGTTTCGTAAGTCTCGTATCGATGCCCGTGATTGTTTTCAACTTACTCAGGTATAAATAGGGGTCCTAAATCGAATGGGAGGGACACCATCGCTCTCGTCTTCCCATCTGTGTTCTCTCAACCTTTCATCCTCCTGTATACTTCATCACCTATGTGCCGGTTCCAGCCTCAGTTGATACCGCTCCTACCCTCGTGAGTATCTTATTTTCGTTTTTTCTATATGCCAACTCGCTGAAATTTGTCAGTGTCGTGATATACAACATTTAGTTGGTGACCCCGAGGCCCCTGCATGCTTCGCAGCACCTCGGCGCACTGTGCTTCGGCTGTAGTAGGTTTCCTAAGGTATTTCACAGGTGTATTCCGCTCTGCGTGTATTGCTGAACACTCACGCTAATTATTCCAATTATCTAGTATGATATGACAGGTTTCATTCTCAATCCAGAAGCCTGAGCAACGGCTTACTGCCATCAAGCAAGCTTCCATGAGGAATGTAAGTACGCTCTATTCATCCTTATAAGTCATGTCGATCATAATATCAGTGCTATTGCAGTAGCTCGGCCGTGATAGTGCACGCGGTGCCTCTGTGGGTCACGCTCTGTGTCGACCTGGCACGTACAACGATTACGCTTGCCCATCATGTCCTTCCAACCATATACATGGTTTGGAAATGTTGAGAGCGAAGACGGCAGGGGTACGTCGAGATTCAGTCAACTATATTTCGATTCAAAGGGTTCTGAAGCTCCGCCTATCACTAACCTAATTCTATACCAGATACCGGAGATACTCGCATTGCAGGTGATATGGGGGAGGGAAGCTGGATGATGGTCATCATATCCGTGCTTATCTTGTGTCTGCACCGGTTGCATGAATACTGGCGGTCGGCGCGGACTCAATCGGTACATATACATTCCGTTTTCAATCGTGGACTCACGTTATGAATATAAGGTAGCGCAGTTGCGCATTGCGCAGGGTATTATACTCATTCAGTTTCATGTTTATTGTGCATTACTGAAGTACTGACAATGTACTCCACCAGCCTACAGATGAATACAAGAACGCCAATGTCGACCACGAAGTCGCCGTTATCCCGCTACGCACGGTGAACCGACCTCGTCAGTCAAGTCAAAGACTGTGGGGATACGTCCTTGTTATGTTTCTGATACCCACCTCGGCCCCTCAGTTTCCCTTCTTCCTTGTGAGTGCCAACGTCCGAGCTGATTATCGCGATCTAATAAAGTTTTGTGAGCTCACAACCAGTCTCGTGCTGCTGAAGTAGCGAAGACTCACCGTCACTATTGGCATGTTTTAGTTTGGTGAGTGTTATCAGTCCTCGTGCTATCCGTTACTGATGCATGCACCAGCGGCTCTCCCCATCGTGCATGCTCTCCGCCGTCACACGGCTTCCGGCTTCCACCTGGTGCGAAGCGAACCTGCATGGGCACAACGATGTCGTGCCGTTTATCTCGTACTTCTCTCGTGCGCCATCGCTGCTCCCAATCCCTTCATATGTCATACCAGCCCGTGCCTCTCTCGGATTCCCCATACTGCGTCGACAAACGCGCGCTGATCGACTGCAGAACCCATCCCTTCTCTCCATCTTTTTGCCTCCGGCACATAACCTGTCGCTGCCGCACCTCTCGTTTCGGTCACGATGTACACCACCCGCTAACAGCACGGACCAAGAGAAACACGCAGCGTATCCTGCTGTTTATCCCAAACACGCCTTGTGGACGAACGTACCGGCTTGCTTCCGTTCAGTTCGGCTCGTCCTTCTCGCAGCTCGGTACGCAATGCCTCTGCCTCGCACTCAGATTCCGGACCATTCTCCGCCATACTCTCTGGGATGACCTCGAGCACTCGCGCCCTGTCCATCGTAAGTTTTTCGATTGTCGTTCATAGTTTGATATGAGCTCACACACACGCTAGCTCTTGCCAATATCGCTCGCTACACGCCCAAGAACCCACAGCGTCGTCCATAGCGAGCCGCCGCCGGGACACACAAATAGCCGTACGTGTCTCCGTACTTTGCTTGCTTCTTAATTCTCATCATTCGCCCGTAACGATCCCGCCTCCTCTCGTGTGCCTTATGCATTCGCGCACAACAGATCGGTGAACCCGAAATGTATGCGCCACCGGTGGATATTGGACGTCCACAACCAGCGGTCCAACGCGTGCAGTGCTCTGGGCATAGTGGCGGGGTACCTGTGTCACGGTGAGGTCAGTGTACACAGGCTTGACAGATGCTTTGGACTGACCGTTATGACCTGTTTCTGCCATTGCACCGGCTGCGCAATGGGGTGCGTGCGTGTTTTCCCGACTTCAATGGACGGCTAAGGATCGACGCATGGTGACTAGCACCGCCGTCTGTGCACCCAGCGCGCAGCGTCCACTACAGGGGTGCACGCGGCGAGCTGGCCTCGCTCGCCAGGCCAAAGAGAGCGAGGATGCATCCCTGTCCCCTTGCATCGTCTTTGATGCCCACCTCGGACCCCTCCTCAGACCCTTACTTTCTCGCCGTGCCCCTCGTCTCGACCACAATGCACACTTTCCGCCAAGCTCTAGCAGCACCCATCAAGACAAACACACCGTGTGACGGTGCCGCCGGCTGTTTCTTTCATACGCGCCTCGCAGACGTATAAACCGGCTTGAGGAATGTGGCTCGTCCCTCCACTTTCCGGTTTGTAGAGTGGTACGCGATGCCTCTACCTCGTGCTCAGATCACGGTCCATACGCTCCTGCACCTGTTTTCGCGTCCTCGGGCACCAGAGCGCCCCTCACTGTACGTTTCAAGTCACCTTTCAAAGTTTGATGCGGGCTCACGCTCACGCTAGCCCTTGCCGATATTGCTCGCTCCGTGCCCAAGAAACTAAATTGTCATTCATGGTGAGTCGCTGGCACACACAAACAAATGTACGTGCCTTCGTCCTTTACTTTCTTCTCATTCTCATGACCTACCCTTCCATGTGACCCCGCTGCTTGCCTCTCTGGTGTGTCTTACGCATCAGCGCACGGCAGACCGGTAAACCTCGAATGTGCGCGCCGCCTCTAGGACTAGCGGACGCCGGCGGCCGATGGTCCAATGTGCACAGCGCTTTGGTCATACTAGTGGGCTGTTCATGTCACGGTGAGGCTTAGTGTTCACTCGATGAAACCTTTGCACTGACCGTTATGGATTGTCTGCTATTGCACAGGCCGCACAATGGCGTGCGCACGCGTTCACCAATGGACGACCGAGGATTAACGTACAGTGTGACCGGCTGTGCTGCCTGCACATTTAGTGCGCGTCGTTGCAATTCCACTCAAGAATGAAAGCTCACATGTGCTATAGCTGTTGACCCATCACCTCTGCCCTCATTCTCATTCATGCACAATACGCGACGCGTTTCTTTGCACACCGAGATGCTGCATACTTGGTGTTGCACCTGGTTCCGCAGCTAGTGTAACGCGCACATGCGGCGTTTGATACTAACACATGTGGAAGCGCGGTAGAGCGACCGGCTAACCAACACAGCCTCTGCCCTGGACTTCAAGCTTCAGGCTTCAGTCCGCAGAGACAGGCAGGTTACAAGCGGCGAGGGGGTCGTTCGGCTCGACACTCTCAGAGTGCACGCCCACTCGTGCTAAGGATTGGTCGACAGCGGTCGGCGTGATCACAGCGATGAGGCAGCGCCAGATAAAGCCGCGCTGTTGTTGGTGAAGAGCGGCCAGTGTAGAGGAATGTGACTGAGACAGCGAGGAAAGCGAGTCCAGACGGTGTGGGACACCGATGACCGTTTGGGAAAGCCTCAACAAGGGTCCAGCAGTGGGAGTGTTGACAACTGGACGAGGAGACTGGCGTCAGGTATGGCGGGTGGTGGTCGGAGAGAGAGGTGCAGTGCGGCAGTAGCGCGACAGGTGCGCCTGCGCCACCTGTCAATATGTCGCGCTTGCGGGTTGTTAGACGGCTCGTACGTCGTTTGGTACACATTTCTTTCTGACGGTGACACTGCCTTCAAACTAAGCCTCACCCCGCCAAAGCGCGACACCGGTAATTAAAGTTCAACGTTAGTTGCTTTGTTTGACAAGAAACATACCGGTGAGTGCTTACCATGTATCCGGTGCTCCTCTGGCTCACGATGCAGCTTTAGGAATGTTGGAAGGCCCTCCAAATTATCAGCAAGAGGTGTGCCATTCAAACATCCTTCTCACTGATTGAATAACGGTCAACGCGAACGCTATCGGTAATCGTGAGTTTGTCTCTTCATGCTCGTCGCAATTATGGAGTCACCGTCCGTTTGATACTGAGTATAGTACTGATTGTCAGATGCTTATCAGCTGACACAGTACTGGCGAGAGTTGCGTTGTGGGTAATATGGGGGAGGGAAGTCGGGCTTACATCTTTGACAAGGTTCAATGTCAATCCGTCTCGTTTTGGTTCGTCGTTGTTCCTGAGCACTGAGTCGGCCCGGCCACTATCTAACGTCTTCAGCACGGCGGGGCGTCGTTTGCCGTATGGTGAGTGGGTCTGCCACTTCGACAACTTTCTGGCACTAATCAAACATAGACGTCAGTCTACAAACTTGATAGGACAGTAAACTGGAGACGTACCGTTCCCAAGATAGTGGCGTCGGACACAAAACTATACAAAGCACTCACCGCGCCTTCGCCATCGTACGCCGTGCAAGATAAGTTCGCTAATTCTTCCAAACATGTTTTGTATTGAAAACAACTTATTCTAGCATTACTGCCGTCTGCAACTAACTGCACGACGCGGACATAAAGGTGTTAGTCGCGACTATGACCGACCGGTGCGTTCAACGCCGCTGCACTTATCGCCGTGAATCCACGGCACGCGCTTCGCTTCTCCTGTACGGGACCTCCCTCGACTTCCCTCGTGCTGTGGGCCGCCATGTGATCTGCCTCAGGTGGAGGCGAATGCGACACCGTCGACCTGTTGAGTAATTGTTTCGCCGTACACTCCACCTAGGAGGTCAAATCGAAGACGGTCCGTGCTCTTGCACCGCTTCTGCTGCCCGTGCTCTCATTCCCACCCATCTCTCTCGTGAGTCTTAATTCTAAAGTGATATTGGAATCACTAGTTAATGATTCTTGTCAGCAAAGCTGCACCGTCCAACTCTGACAGGCAGTACTCACCGACAACGTTGGCACTTTGCGCTCGTACACTGTTCGCGCTGGTGCCTGTCGCAACGCGCGATATACCTACTGACATGTGCACCGTCGCACATCATTCCCACTCCCTGCCTCTCATCATCCCTCGCGCTCTCCATCAACCAACAACTTCCTCCGTCAGTCGGCATCACTGCTCTGCACAGATCGTATGCCAACTCCGTTATAGGCGGTCTTGAAGAGCTTCCAGAGGCGTCGCAACAAGCTCCCCAAGACCATTGTTATCTACCAGGATGATGTCTCAGAGGGAGAGTACTGGAAGGTCGATGAACAACTTACAAGATGTTCAGAAAGTCGAAAGTATGTACAATTCTTGACTGTCTTGTTTGCATCAGGCTGAGCTGTCGATACCTAGGGATTTCGAGAAGCGGGGGTGTGCCTGCCAAATACAAGCAACGTGAGGAAGGGGGACTGGGGCACTCCCGGGTCTGGTGTGGTCGGCGCTGCGTTCATCCAACCTGCGCGACGCACAAGCACGATGGGATCGTGCAGTTCATCTCGCGCCCTCTATCTTCGGCATACCCATTCCGTCGTCAGCGACAGCTGTTTCTCCTGTGAACGCCGCCGCCGCTCGACCCTTAGCGCGTAGTATATCGGTACGTCTTCCTCTTCCTCTCATACGCGCCAGTTCACTGATTCCGCGGCCGCTTCATTCCAATCAATGGAACGCTCCCTCATTTCTCGCCACAGGCTTTCCTTCGGCTCGTCGACAGCTCGCCCGCCACCGCGTCTTCCCGTTTCGATCGCGCTGGCTATCATAAGCACAAACTAAAGCAAACGCGTGGATGCGTACACGGGGCGGTGCGAGACGCATCTCACGCTCAGAAGCCCGATGGTTCTTCTGCGACGAGAACTACATCCTCGCTCTCGTGCGAGCCCTTGTCCTGACCGCCCTCTATCCGGTGTTCGCGGTGTACAGCTCATTGACGGTCCGCCGCCCGCCTCATCTCTCGACACCGTTTGCTGCATGTCTGAAGCGTCAACGCGTTGTCAACAAATCGAGCCGGCGGTACATACCGATGACGGTGCGTACTTTCGCAACGCACTCAATCTCAGTTTCTCACCATCCGATCTCTTCCTGATCGTGTTTTCCACTCCTCCCGTCTACCTTGTGCCTTGTGGGTCTAGGTTGGCGTTCACGGCGGACCGGCAAGCTGAAGGCTTGCGCGCCGCTTCTTTGACTCTGCGGCTGTGCAAGGCCGACGACGCCGCGTGTAGTAGTGCAGTAGCCGACAGTTCAAGCCTCGCACAACGCGCGACTCGTTCTGGCACTCACTGGAGCGCCGCGTACCAGGGAAGTCGTGATTGCAGATCTCGAGTGAGCGCGTCGGCGCGACTGTAAAGGTGCGCCGTGCCGTCCTCGCTCTCGCTCACTTCCTGCAGAGCCCTTGTCCTGACCGCCCTCTCTCCAGCATTCGCGGTGAAAAGCCCATTGGCGGGCCGCCGTCCGCCTCAGTACTCGACGCCGCTTGCTGCACGTTCCATGCGTTAGCGCATCATCTCCGAATCGGGCAGGCGGCACGTACCGATGGCAGTGAGTACTTCCCCACTGCAGTCAATCCCCGCTCCTCACCGTCTTGTCCGTTCCTGACCATATCTCGATTCTCCGCCTCTCCCGCTCGCCCTGCGCCATGCGCCTCTAGCTGAGCGTGCGCGACGAAGCGGCAACCTCAGAACCTGCGCGCCGCTTCTCTGAACTCCCAACGCTGACAGCTCCGCCGTGTGTAGTGCTGTCGAGATGGTGACTGTGATAGCGGTCTGGCGGTGAGGGCTGATCTCCGATTGACACGACCCGAATGACCGAGTCGCTTGGTCTTCGTCGTTGCTGCACAGATGGCGCATCGACGCACCTGCCCGCCAATCGATGTACAAACGCCGACACACGACGACTAGCACCGGCCCGCACGATCAGCGTTCAGCGCTGCGAACCCAAACAAGATGGAGAACTCACGTAAGGCCGTAATTCCATCACTCCCGCTCTAATCCTACGGAGCCCCGAGCCGTGTAGTCGGGCACTGGAAGATATGATGTCGAGCGCGCCGCCCTGCACCCCGCAGAGTGCGAGCAGGTGCAGGTGTCGGCCGATGCGGCAGCGACTGTCGTGACCGGCGCGCTGACCGACGGTTCAAGCGTCGCGCAGCGCGCGATCCATTTTGGCACCCAGTGAAGTGCCGTGTACATGGTAGGCCGTGATCGTGGTTCTTCGGTGAGCGCGTCGGCGCGATTAGCGGATAAGTGCGCCGTGCAGCGACAGCGAGTCGGCGCGCTGTAGCGAGAGTGAGCGCGTGACACGGGAGGGTACTGACTGTCCGAGACTTGGGGAGCGGGTCTTGAGAGTGCACAGACGGCGGTCGCAGCGGCGACGGCGATAGACTCAACAGAGTCCAAGTCTGTGCGCTTCCCGCCATGAGTAGCGGTCAATGGCGGGGACGCGGCGTCGCGTACAGAAAGGGCAGCGCGAGATCACGCTGTTGCTTCAAGCGTCGGGGAGGAATGCTGCCCAAGGAAGCTAAAGGTCGTCGAGGTCGTGCGTCGGTGAGACCGCGGTCATGAACGGGTCCGTGTGAGGCAGTGAGGACGGCATTGAGAGGCGGCGTACATCGCGCTCAATGAGAGGCGGGAGACCGAGGAGAGCTGCAAGTGCCAGTGTCAACAATTGGAAGAGGACGGTCGTGGGCGTGGTGGTTGCAGATCAAAGACGGAGAGCGCGGGAAACGCGCCGCGTCGCTTGTGGCACTTTCGTCCTGCCACCATCATTGCCGCGTTCGCGGCACGAGCAATATTTCTTGAGTGGACCCCTGAACCTCTCGTTGGATCGCTCGTGCTTTCTTTGTTTAGGGCCTGTGAGATTGGGAGATGTCGTTTCGGCTGGCGGGTGATATCTTGAGGCGAGCACACTGACTTTCAGCTGGACGCCGTTCACTTTGTTCACTGGGTAGCATTAGCTACACGGCCGTTACTGACTAACTGACTAACCCTAACTCTTTTGAAACAGGTATCTAGCTATTTATTTTTCTAGGTACATGGGCTAGCAGCTGCGTCGCGTCGCATTGAGAACGTGAATGTCCAGCCCGGACGCGTGAAACGCGTCGGGTAGGGTCATGGTATCGTGCATCACAGTCACCACGTCCTCTAATAGCTGTTGACGAAGCTACTATCAAACGTTCTCCTCGGCCATTAGCAAGCTATCCGTGTGAGTAGTTTCGCTGGTTAGTTGTCATTACTTTAGCTCCGGTTGTATACTGACTTTCATTATCATGTTATGTTAACTCTTCTAGAATAGAGAGCCTACTACATTAGATACGGTCCGGTGCTTCCAGGAGCCCTAGGTGCCCCTCGTCCAAAGGGAGATCATCAATGGCGCCACGCACATCAAGACTCCTTCCCTGATCGTCTACCTCAAGCTGGAGTTTGCGATGACCGACGTGCTTGCCACGCAAGCGCAACAGGAGCCTGCGTATACGTCGTCGTGTGCTATCGCCGTGGCTGTCTAGACCCGGTACGACCAATTGGAGTTTGGGTTTGTGTCCATCACCGTCCAAGAGGACAGCATCTTCGTGAGTCCTTCTTCGCTATTCCTGACGAGGATGCAGAACCTAATCACCGTTTGCAGTCATCATGGATGCCTCGTCTGGACCTCGATCGTACGAGGATGATACGGGGAGGGGTGGGGTAAGCTTCGAGATTGCTTTGTTCATTGGTGAGTTTACATCCTTGAATCATGTTACTGGATGATGATCTCTATTGATAGGCTATACATGATATCGAACGTGAGTTGAAAAGCTCACGTAGTACGCTGCTAACTTCCGCAGCCATCGAGGTTGGGTACGACCAATTCGAGTTTGGGTTCGTGTCCATCATCTTCGAAGGTAGGCGTCTTCGTAGAGTCCTCCTTCGCCATACCTGGGGGGGCGCGGACATAGACGCTTCGTCCGAAGCTCGATCATGCGAAGATGATCATGGGAGGGGGTGCGGAAAGCTTCAAGACCAGCGGTTCACCAGTGAGTTCTTACATTTCTCAAATGTATTACTAGCTAATGCTCTCTATCAATAGGGCATACATAGTATCGAAGGTGAGCTGCGTAGTTCACATAGTACGTAGATAACTTCCTCAGCCGTCGAGGTCGGGTACGAGCAATTGGAGTTTGGGTTTGTGCCCATCATCCTCGAAGGTAGGCGTCTTCATCAAGTCCTTCTTCGCCATACCTGGGGGGCCGCGGACATGGACGCTTCGTCCGGAGCTCGATCGTGCGAAGATGAACATGGGAAGGTTAGCGGAAAGCTTCAAGACCAGCGGTTCACCAGTAAGTTCTTACATCTCTCAAATCTATTACTAGCTAATAGTCTCCATCAATAGGTCATACATAACATCGAACGTGAGCTGCGTAGCTCACGTAGTACGTTGCTAACTTCCGCAACCTACGAGGTTCGAGTTTGGGTTTGTGCCCATCTCGTCGAAGAGAATAGCGTCTTCATCGGGCCCTTCTTCGCCATACCTGACGGGGCGCGGACATCGATCGTGCGAAGATGAACATGGGCAGGATTGCGGAAAGCTTCAAGACCGGCTATTCATCAGTACGCTTTCGCTTTCCTTAAATCCATTGCTCGCTAACGGTCTCTAATGATAGGTCATACATATTTTTGAATGTAAGTTGTGCAGTGCTTCGCACATCGTACGTCGCTGACAATGATTTGGGAATACAGACTCCTGGCGGACCCGGTCACTTACGGCGAGCTACGAAGACGCGAGCATGGTAAGATATTCGCTTTTCCTGTATATCGGCACAGCGGGCGCATCCGCTGGCGCACCGCAGCGGTGTGTACACCGTGTCGTACCTTTTTCTCGCCGCCGTCGGATTCACGTCGAGGGCGCGCGAGCGTGCACCGGGGTCAACAGGCGTAGTGGCAAGGTATTTTTTTGGCTGGGCACACCTTGAGTGGCAGCTCAGCACGCGTTGCGCAGCAGCTGCTCTCGCGACGGCGTGTCCTCGTCCTCGTCCGCGTTCTATGCGTCTTCCCGGTAAGTAAACATGCCTTGCGCAACCGGTCCGCCGTCAGCAGCGTTGCAGCCGTTGCCCGCTGTCGATCGCTTTGAGGGGTTAGGACAGGCGAGGGCGCGTCGTGGCTGGCGGATGTGTGCGGCGCGGGGCCCGTGCGTGACTTTGCGAGGCCGCTGAACGCAGCTATGCCGCAAATGGTGAACGTGAGCGTGCAGCATGTGGCGGCCGCTACGCGAGTGCGCGACGGCGGGGCGCGCTCACGATATATACATGTGAGTAATTTCTTCATCCACGCAATAGGCTCAGAGGACGCGATCACTGGTCGTCCTGATCGTGCGCTACGGAACACGATCAGCATCCTATCTCGCAGCGATATCTGTATCTGTGGTTCCGATCTCTCTCTCGTTCTCGCATTCTCAGGCTATTGTTGACTTGTATGCTCTGTAGAATTGTTGCTGTGCGTGCATTCTATTTGCTCGCAGCCGATTTAATCAGCCTCAGGTAAGCTAAATACATGAATTATGTAGTCTAGCGGACGATTTCGTAGTCGGCGCGTCACGCCGCCGGTCGTCGCTGTCGTCTTGCGACGACCTCCACATTAGCTGTAGCACATAGGGACAGGTTCGCGTGAATGAGCATCCGGGACTCGAGGTGCGCAGGGCGCACCCGTCATCGCCGTCACCGACGGCGAGTGAGACGTTCTCGTCGGCTGGCGTGCGACGTGCGAATGGGAACAGCCCTATCTCTGGGGCGATCTGGGTCCATACGAGCTTGAACGGCGCGATAGCAGTGCGTCAGAGAGAAGCCAAAGCGGCCCAGTGCTAAGATAAACGCGTGTCATCGAATGACGGCGCGCGAGATGACCCAGGCTGTATTGAACGCTTCGGCGGGAGGACGGTAGCCCGGCGGGCTGGAATCGGTGGCGCCGTGTTGCGTGGACTTTGTGCAGACGTCACAAGGTGATGCTGTTGACTCAGCTGACGCGAACCTTCAGCCAAGACTCTGCCACCGTTCACCCGCGCACGCGTTGGACGAATCACCACGCGGCAGGACGAGGCTGTCGGTCCAGGGGAAGGGAGGAGAGTACAGACTGAGCCTGAGTCACTGAGGGCGGTCGAAGAGGTTCCGGGAGTCTCGTAACGGCGGTGGGAAGATTCTCAAGTGTGCGGCACGGTGGCGCGATATGCGATATGCGAGAGGTACGTCAGACTGGGTTGGGGTGGAAAACACACCAGGAGTAAAGTATTGAGTCAGAGTTCGAGCTCCGAGCTGAGTGTGCACCTGAGCAGACGCACTCGGTACGGTGGGCAGAACACTAGTACTGGTCGAACTGAACTGCACCCTGGAAAACAAGGACCAACCGGGTGTGCAGCCGTAAGGTTATAACATCCGTCCGTCATCCCGTGCACGAATGGCGCGCCGCCAGGCAAACAGGCAAATCGTTCACGTATAAGCTTCGTACCTTCGTATCAGTGTTCAGGCACGCGCGCACGGTGGCTCGGTGAGATCCGCCTGTGGATACGCTTTGCCATCGATAGGAGCACGGTGCGCTCAGGGATCAGGGCTGTACGTAAGCGAGTGCTAGCGCGTCCACCGCCGTGGCCACTGCGGAGGATGCACACGAAATTTACGATTTATGAGCTGCGAGCTTGTTTGTGATACTAGTACTTGTACTTAGTGGTGGTGGCCGCGCGCAATTCGGTCATCGGTCATCGGTTTGGCAAGTGAGAGGGATTGATTTCGATTGTTACGATCGAACGAACGAACGAACGAACGGGCAATCTGATCAGGTATGATAACCGGAGACCGATGGCCCGTGGGGAGCGATCGCATCGTGTGCAGCAGCCTCTCTGCCTCCGAGCGTCGCGAGTTGCGAGTTCGACAACATCCCGCCCTTTTGTTGTCGTTGGTCGCTGTTGCTGTCCGCCGCCGCCACAATTTTAATGTGGCATGGCATGGCGTGCTGGCCAGCAGTAGGGTGTTGTGCGCGTGCAATTGTTTCAGGGCGTCATGGGGTTTCAGTCAGCGAGTCAGCAAATTAAATTAGACCAAAAACATACATCCGAAGGCAGGTGATACCGAACGCGAGCGAACGCGCTGCCGCTTGGAGCAGGCCTCTGGCCGCCACGAGTGTTTGATGATAAGACCGAAGGCCGGTGATGGGTTGTCAGTATTTACTACGCCCGACTGCGCGAGAACGTCCTGCTGCTGCCAAGGATGTCGCAGGAGGCCGCAGGAATGAAACAGAGAGGGCGAGGGATAATAAACGGTGGTTGAGAGCGACGAGGACTGCAATCGCGAGGATGTCTCCGGGGGTGGGAAAGAGCGGCGATGGCCCAAGACAAACATATGATCTGGAGAAGCGGATCTGGCGATCGACACAGACGGATCTTCGTTTCAATGAACCCCGTTTCCCAGGCGCTTTGGACGTGTGCTTGCAAGCTTTGTATTTTGTATTTCGCTGACGACGGTGCTGACGTTTGGCGGGCGGCGGGTTACAAAGGCAGAGACAAATAAATTTGCGAGCAGGGGAGGCGGAGAGGATTAGGCTTCGTGGGCGGAGAATGAACCGCTGGAGGGTCCTGGGAGGGAAGAGAGGTGGTACGGTCCGATGAGGTCGCTGGTGGTGGTCTCGTTATGGAGCTTGTTATGGCGCTGGTTATGGCATGGGCTGGACGGGAGGGCGGGATGTGGCCAATGGGAGCTTATAAGTATATAATTAAGAGAATTAACATGCGAATAACGTTTAACGATAACGTTAGGCCGATGGTGATCGAGCGCGTTCTGTCCCCCAATGCGGTCCGATGACTTGTCGATTGACCCATCGTCGACCACTGCTGCCAGTTCGATTCACGACTGCCAGGACTCGTCTCTCCTACTCACCTGAGACTGACTGAGTTTGACTAGGACTGGACTTAGTACTCGCACTCGCGCACCGGCCTCACCAAGTGTGTCGCCGCAGTACACTCCCTCTCACTCCCTTAGCCCCTGTCTCCTCCCGGGCCCTCTCCTGAGCTGAGTTGGAACACAACTCCCACAAACAGAAAACGCCCCTCAAGCTGTCGCAAGCTCCTCCTCACCTTCGTCCACCATCTTCCACTCCCGCACTCCCGCGCGTCCTCACCGCGCCGCGCTGTGCTGAACTCTACAGGTACTACTCCTTTCCACGCTCCCGTCCCAGTCTCTCTTCTCTCTCCTCTGCTGCTGCCGTATCCGCTGTTGACATGAGTTTTCTCGGTCCTCCCCAGAGAGGCTACGACCCGCTCACGCATCCCGAGCTTACCCACCTCTCGCGGGTCTCGATGAACGCCCTCTCCTCGTTCGACAACCTCGCCGCGCCGCCGCTGCAAACCGTCATGCACCCCAACCTGCCGCCGACCCCGACCCACGGCCCTCAACACGTCCCCCAGCTGCTCGATCGTTCTCCCATCGCGTTACCGAAAGTCGGGGAAACTCGCTGCTGTAAGTCGTCGGACGGCGATCGTTCATCGATCGTTCACATCTCGAGAGAGTGTATGCTTATATATTTCGTTCTCCCTCTTTCTCTCGCGCGCGTTGCGTGTGTGTTTTTCTCTACAGACTGGGCTCTCCTCAACACCCAACTGAATTTCGTCTACTTGGACCCTGTGCTCGCAAGTCACCTCCAGGAGCAGGCCGACCTACTTATCGGCCGGTCGCTCCTCGCGTTCGTCCACCCAGACGAACAGGCGTCGGCGGAACAAGACCTGGGAGGTGTGTTGGACAGTCGGACTCTACATGGGAGTGTCACCCGGTACGTTCACTCTCTCTCTGACTGTAGCCCCTGTCGCTCGTTCGCTCGTTTTGCTGAACTCTTTTCTTTTCTTTTCTCCTCTCGCTCTTGCTCCTGCGCCGCCTCCTCCTCATGCTCCTCCTCTTGGCCGCTTCCCGTCTTCCGTGTATGCGTGTCCCCTGTGTCCTGATGCTCCTCAACCAGCGTCCGTTACTCGAGGCTGTCTCGTGTGCGGCGTCAGCTGGGGTATCAAGGGCCCGGACCTTCGTGGCAGGACGCGGATAAGATAGCGGTGGACGCCAACTACATGGCGGTGGACATCGTGATCAACTGGGCCGCAGACGGCGTGGTTCTGTGCTTCATACACGCCGTAGTCGACTTGACGCCGCGTGACAATGACGAACACAACAAGACCGGGTGGACCAACTGGTGCGGGACACCGTACATGAGTATGGAGCAAGTCGATTTTCTGCATCAACGGCTCCGTCAGGTCATTCCACAGCCCCCGTCTAGGGACAGGGTGTTTCAAATACTGCTCAACCAGCCCGATCGTCCCCTCTGGTTCAGCTGGCCTCCTGACCGCAACCAAATACGCGGCCCCTACTCTAAAGACTTTGCCCACCTCGCCGCAGAAGTCAATATTAACAACAACCCAGGCGGTGGGACAGACGCTAAAACCAGTTGCACTAGACGATTCAAAGCTTTGCAAAAGATGGAACAATACGAAGGCGCCCCAGAGGTCGAAAGCATATTTATTCCGTACGGTGAGTCTCGTCTTCTCCCGTTCTTCACCACCATGGAGTCACCTAACTTCTACACCCCAGGCTCTATCATATTTGCCTGCCACAAGGTCAACACCCCCGGAAACAAGAATGGCAACTCCTATGCCTCGAACGCCAACGCGCAATATTACGATCAGAATTCGTACAATTTGCCTCCTGTCCCAGGGCCCGCCAATTACACGACAAACGACTATACGCCGCAGCACACGTCCAGCAGCTATCCTTCACAAAGCTGGTCGTCGGCGGAGTCGGGCTCCCAGTCTTCGTATAACCAGTGGACGTCTCAGCACACACCTATATCGTCTTCGCCGTCGATCAGCAGTATTCGATCGTCGTCGTACGCGCCGCCACCGCAGCCTGCTCCGCAACAACACCAGTGGTCTTCTCAGCCTCCATCGTTCATGGAGCCGCCTGCACCCTACACGTTCCCGGCAGGCGGGGCATATTCGCAGACGCCCTCGACTTCGGAAGCCACGAATGGAAGTTCGCCTGGGCCCGCCGACGATGTGGTGCCCGCATCGAGGAACGCGCATCGCCGGGGTTCCGCGGCCAATCGCGAACAATACGGAAATGGGGGAAGGGGCAGTGGCAACCCTCCCCTCGGCATCATGCAATGTATCAGCTGCAAGGTGACCCAGAGCCCTGAGTGGCGGAAGGGGCCCAGTGGGAAGAAAGACTTGTGCAATGCGTGAGTGTTCAGCGTGCTCTGCTGTCAGCTAGCGTGCGACGTGATGGCTCAACTGACTGCGGCTTCCAGGTGCGGACTCCGGTATGCGCGTTCACGTGCCAAGAAGGAAGGTGGCACGCAGCGCCGCCGCAAGGATAAGGCCCTGAACAGCATGTCCAACAAGTCGGATCACTCGCCGTCCGCGTCTCCTGTGAACGTGCCGTACAGCACCATGCGGCGCGGTAGCACCTACGACGAATCGACTTCCTTTACCAGCGGGGGGCCTTCCCTGCCGCCTCCAGGCAACGACGTGTTCGGCTCCCAGCAGCCTGCGGGGCTCAATGGCATGACGCCCTCGCCCTCTCCGCCGTCAGCCACGGCCAGTGGCGGCTTCGTGCCTTACAACCCACACCCCGTCGACACCCAAAACAACTCGCCGGCCAGCGATCATCGCGGACACCCCCAGTTCGCCCCCCAGTTCTACTCCATCCCGCCGCCCATGCCCGGCCCGCCACAGCACAGCATGCACGGCGGGAACCACCCCGGCGCGACCCTCCCCCGCCTCGAGCCCATGATGACCTCCTTCACGAGCCGCATGCCGCCGTCGATGCACACGCCCACGACCCCCGCCGCCGGCTCGCCGCTGAGCTCGCACTTCTCCTACGAGCGCGACAAGCAGCGCGACATGAAGGAGCGTGACCGCCCCCTCCTTTCGTCTTCCCCCCTCTCGGCCGAACAACGCAAGTACTGAGTGTGTGGCGTTCCTTCGCGCCCGACCGCCTCCCTCTGGATCGGATCACCTATACCGTCTTCCCTCTCTTATTGTGGACTGTCGATGGTCGTCTGTTCGATTTTCTCAAGGAATGATTTCGTATTCGTTCGCCTCCCTGGTCTTCCGTATTTATCCCTCTTTCTATGTGTTTGTCCCACTATGTGAACCAGCGCAGCCCACGGGACTTTGTAACGTCTGCGGCTCCTCGGTGTATTATAAGATAGCATTGTACATAAGTTCCCGAATCCATCCTGTTGGAAGCTACCCTAGCCCTAGCGCAGCACCCTTGCCCTAGCGAAACGTGTCTACCCTGGCTGCCCAGCTGTGCGCAGTCGCTCGCCGCCCGCCGCTGTGCCCACGAACTTGCGAGGGCATTGGCATATTTCTGATCGATCACGTCCGAAATAGCTCGACGATCGCTGCAATGCTTATCTTGCTTCGAAAATGGGGAGGTGTGGAACACAATGTACGAACGTAACCGACACGGTGGACGGACGCGGGCCACACCGAGCTCGCCTCCGGGCTGCGTCGGGAACGCTGTGCTGATGGCCCCCAGCCGCTGTCCACCCCAGACGCCCCGCCGTCGCAGGTCGTCGTCCGGGGCGTCGGCGGGTCCTGGGCTGCGTGCCGCCGTCTGCCGCGTTCCGGGGGCGCGTCAGAACAGCGGCGCGCGGGACGCGCTGCTGTCACGTGTTGGGAGCGACTTGCCTATCTGGGGAAGCGCCCCTTATCCGCAGGCCACAGCGACCAGAATGACTCTAGCCTAAGCACTCGGACCGTTCAGCGCAACCACACCTCTTTGCTTCTATCTCTCATCTACCTGATACTGTAACTTCTATGTCAGACGAAACACCGAATACGAACGCGACTGAAGCTGTCGCGGATGCGGAGAGCAAGCCGTATGTCTCGTTCTGTTCGGTATGATCTCATCGCGCTGATTCCGACATTGTTAGAGAGAAGGTCGCACGAGTAGCGGTCGTCCCCCCGAGCACTTCTACAGATGTGAACACGAGCGACGAGGAGAACGAAGACGAGATAGAGGAGCAATCGGACGTCGATGATGCCGAAATCTTGGAGGACCTGCCTGATGATACGGAGGTATAGTGGCTCCCGTACATTGCGAGAGCGGTAGCATACTGACGGCCGATAGGAAATAGAGCTGATCCATTCCAAGCTGTTCTCAGTCAGTAAGCTGGGCCTGCCCCGCTTCGCGCACCTGAAGAAGCTTTGTTTGCGACAAAACTACATATCCATTCTTGACCAAGAGGCATTTAAGCCGTTAACGGAGCTTGAGGAGTTGGACCTTTATGACAACCGGCTGAGGACCGTCGGTGACGCTTTGAACAGCATGTCGCATCTCACGTGAGTGAACGGTTCTGTCTCACTCCGCAGGGATTTAAATACTCACATGTCGATAGCGTCTTGGATCTGTCTTTCAACAACTTGAAACACATCCCCCACTCCTTCCACCATCTCACATCGCTCCGGACGGTGTATTTTGTTCAGAACCGAATATCCCATATCACAGGGTTGGAATCGGTGGGGAGAACCCTTCGTAGTCTTGAGCTGGGAGGCAACAAGATACGGGTGAGCGGTCTCGGAACGCTTGCAGTTATCTTAAGCTCATGTTCCTTCAGAAAATCGAAGGCCTCGATGCTCTGGTCAATTTGGAAGAGTTGTGGCTCGGAAAGAACAAGATCGGCAGGCTGGAGGTGCGTCGGATATACCCATTCTACAACCTAATTACTACTAATGTTTCGCGATAGAACTTGGGAACCCTCAAGAAGCTGAAGATCTTGTCCATCCAGTCTAACCGTATAACGAAGCTTGAGAACCTCGAGGAATTGGAAAACCTGGAGGAGCTCTATATCAGTCATAACGGAATTGAGAAGATCGAAGGGCTCGAGAAGAATGTATGTGCTTGCTTCTTGTCCCTGACCGACTCGTGCTGACAGTTGTCTAGTTGAAATTACGCACTCTCGACATCGGCAACAATTTCATCACCGAACTTGAATGTATTTCTCACCTTTCTCAATTAGAGGAGCTGTGGGTACGTATTATCCTGTCCGTTGTTCCGTCGTGGCAGAAGCTGACATCGCCTTCAGATGAGCTACAACAAAATCGCCACACTCCAATCAGTAGAGCCTCAGCTCAAGAATATATCCACGCTAGAGACAGTGTACCTTGAAGGCAACCCATGTCAGGCGAGAGAAGGTGCTAATTATCGGAGGAAGGTGATACTCGCGCTACCTCAAATAAAGCAGCTTGACGCTACGTGAGTACCCTCGTACCACGTCACATACGTCATGCTGCCCAGATACTCACACGAGCGTTCCCAGATTCATCAGACAAGTGTAAATCCCACGTGCATAAACCTCATATCCCTGCGCACAACATTGCTGACCTGTATATCCCGTTCATGCGGAGATGATGGCTTGTCCGCGCCCTCGTCCCGTCGCCATCTTGATCGTGACACTGAGCTCGATCACCCCTCGTCATAGGTGTGCATGTAAGACGCTTCTCTCTATCAGATCATCAGAGGTCGACCGGTCACGATCGTGATCTCGGTCAGGGTTCAGATGGTTTCCTCTGTGTATCCTGGAACGGTGGAAGGGACTGATGACGGGACAAGTTCAGAGCGTAAGGCGATATAAATAAAACGCTAAAAATTGACAAGCTTTTAGGATCGTCTGAGAAATGTGATCATGGTCGGTTGCGGAGCTGGATCAGCGACATTATTGTCAATGACGGATGTCCACTCGATGAGTTGTGTCATAGTCGACGTGCTTCAGACATGGGATTGATAGTGCATTGAGTCTGACGTTCAGAGCCGTCAACAGCGCCGCTCTGCAAATTCTGATAAGAAACTTGCCTCCACCGAGTTAAAGCCTCACTGTGGCTCTGTGTAACATGGATTGTTTAGCTCATCTATCAGTGCCACATAGACGCAAGTCAACAATCGCATGAATATAGAGATATAGAAATCGCCAACAGACGCACACTTTGACAGACATCTCTTCATACCCAATAATAATTTGCGTGTAGGTCATCTACAACTTCAAATCTGCGTACTCACCTGCCAACAGCAATTCTCCGACTGGACACATCAACTATCCGCAAGCTTGGGTTGCATGAAAGAGAGCTGTCATCAGTGAACCGCTGCCACTCGTTAAACAGGGCTGGCGGCGTTGATGGGACTATCTCTGGCACTGGATCGGTAGCGCTGTATAATTCTGTATGCACTAATGCTACGTATAAAAAGCTCTATCTTTTACCGTCCATCAATCGCATCTCAGTGAGCCACCGTCTAAAGCTTACATGGCCGACGTCGTGCTCGATCGGGAAACGGGCGGACGCGCTCGATGTTTGGCTCTGTTTGTTGTCCCGCCCTCGCGCCCCCATGAGCGCTAAGACCAACCGCCAACCTCTCTCTTGATCATCATCCCCCCTGCGCTCGACCATGGCCCCTTCGAAGAAAGCGAAGGCTGCTGGTGTCAGCGCAAGCTCGTTTTTGGATCTGAAGGCAGAGCTGGCGAAAAAGGAGGAAGAATTCGCGAAGAATAAGGTGCAGGGAAAGAGCACCGCGTTGGTGGGCGGGGTGAAGCGACCTGACAAAGTGCGTAAGTGTCACTGATGCGCGGTCCACAGGTATGACTGACTCTGTCCTCAGAAACCAACAGTATGGTCTAGACCTAATAAGGGCGTTGATTCGCGTGCTATGCGGGACATCGACGAAGTCAGCAAGCCCACGCTAGAGTCTGCGCGGGCTATACTAGAACGCAAAGCGCAAATCTATGACAAGCTGCGTAAGGGAAAGACGGGTGGTCTGTCAGACGCGCACTACGACGCTCTTCTGGTCGATGTGAGTTCCAAGCATTGTATATGGCGTTCTCTCATCTGATGCAGAGTACTAGTTCGACTCGAAAGGCATCGATGCATATGAAGGGGATAGCGATGATGAGGACGAATCTTTGACAGTGCCAAAACCTCCGCAAAACGAGGAAGACGATCCTATTGTTGAATACGAAGACGAGTTTGGCCGCGCTCGCACTGGTCGAAGATCGGAGATACCCAGACACTTGCTTAAGAAGGAGGAGGAAGAGGAGATAGAGTATGTGCCACTCTTTTTGCTATGAAATCCAGCTAACACGATTCTATTTCAGCCCATTCATTATATGTGAGTTTCTCGAGTCTCAGTGGCGGCTTGAAAGCTCAACTCTCGATCTCTTTCAGACAATCCTGAAGGCTATTTCCCAACGTATCAGCCGTCCGAAGAACGCCTAGCTGCCATCAGGGAAGAATTTTCTGAAGAAAACAACCCTCTGAATGTCCATTACGATGCCTCGCAAGAAGTACGCGCGAAAGGTGGTGCATTCTACCAATTCTCTGGAGACGAGGAGACTCGTAAGCGACAGATGGAGGAACTCAAGAAAGCAAGAGAGGAGACAGGAAAGACACGAGAGGAGATAGGTGCTGTCGACACCGTACCCGGGGAAGTGGAAGGTATGACCGCACCTGTGGCGGCCGAGCAAGTGCTGCCAAAAAGTCGGGCACTTGAGAAGCGGAAGAGAGAACTTGAGGAGAGGCGAAAGTTGCTTGACGCGAAACGCAGGAAGAAAGACACAGGGTCGTCGTCAAACGTGTTCTACATGCCGCCAGAACCGTCATCTTCGCCGTCACCAGGACCCCATCTTCCAGATCAGCCTCCCGCGCCGGAGGCCGACCATGCTATCTCTCCGCGAGCTCCTGCACCTGTCGATCCCTTTGCAGCTTTGGAGTTGCAATCACGGGTATCGAGCCGGAAGGGAAAGGAGAGGGAGAAAGAAGCTCCTCCAATAGATCCAGCGGACGCATTCCTCGCGAATCTCGAGAAGGACATCCTGCAAAAGTCGAAACGATGATCCTACACAATAGCATTGGTACGTCGCATAGCTCTGCCCCTAGGTATAGTACCCGATGCTCATGTATATCAGGCCGCTGCGATCACCTTGCTTGCCTCGTCGACAAGGCGTTTGGGGCATATCAGACTGAACCGGCTGCCTTCCTGCACGTACTCCACGCAAATCTCGCCCCTCTTCTCGAAGCTTTTCCGCACTCGCTCCTTTTTGGACACCACATCCATCATGAACTGTTTACTAGCAGTTAAGACGTCCAGCGCTGGCTGTCCTGCAGTGACATGACCACAGGATATCTTTGCGCTTGCAAACGGGGTCACCAGCGCGATAAGAGCGTCGACCGATTGGAACCATTCTACGATCGAGCCTTCGGATGGGAAGATGATGTGCGCCCACTCGTACAGCGTATCGCCTACGTAGAGCATCTGCTCGCCCTCATCCCACAGGGCCAACTCGTCGGGCGTATGCCCAGGGGTGTGAAGGACGACGATCCCTAGAGATACGGCCTGATCTGCACCTTGTGCACGCGCAGGATCGCCGTAGCTCGATTGCAGGGGATGGAGATGCTGGACGAGCGTCGGTGTGTACTTTGGTACGTCGATGCCCATGTAATAGCAGAGTGAATGGAAGGGGAGATTTTCGGCGTCGAAGAACGAGGGCTCGTGTCCCGATACAAGGATCGGCGAGTCGTGGGCGAATTGTTCTACTCCGACTGGTAAATGCCATTGAGTCGGTAAGTACGGGACGACGTCGCGAATAGGAACGAAGGCAGATGCGTACGGATATGGTCGTAGTGGCAGTGGCTCAGGACGACGATGTACCGCATCGCGCCATTAGGGTTGAGAGGCTCTCCGCCGTTATCTTCTATCGGTACTGTCTCGATGAACAGGCGTAGGCCCTTTATTTCTATCGTTGGGTCGTCCGTTGCTCCTCCACATCCTGTATCCAGAATCACGATGTTCTTTGCCTCTCCAACCACTTTGGCATAGATGAGGGGCTTCTCGTCGTAGATATCTGAGTGCTCGTTGATCACGAATGTCGTTGGTGTGAGCCTGGAGGCTTTGAAAGCAGCTTTTTTCGGTGCCGAGGCGCTGTTAGAACGCATTGCTTGGTATAGATTGCTTGGTGGCAGGAACGTGTAGATTACAGGGATAGGTACTGTGAGAGTAACACTGATATGGAAGATCGTTTGTGCGAATATTGCTCAAGAGGTCCTGATCGCCCAGAAGAGGGGCCCTGGCGAATAGTGCAGTTCATTACCCAGCACATCGTCCCAGGACGCTCTCACTCACGACCAAGTATAGCATCCTATCCTCCAGAGACAGGGCAAATAACCGCGACCTCTTCCCCGCCCACCAAGAGCACTGCGCTCGGGTCGTCTACCATCTCAGCATCCACACTCCACTGACTCGACGCGAGGATCTTGTCGAGGCCCGTCTTTGGATGCCGAGTGCTGAGGAGGTCAGAGAGCGAAGCAAGCGGTAGTGGGTCTGAGGGGAGCGCAATCGTCTCACTATCCAGGCCCGTCGCCGTTGAGGCCGCGGCAAAGTAGAGTACAGTAATTGTTGGTGGGTTGGTGCTCATGGTGGTCGGAGGCAAAGAGGTGAACGTGTAATTACAGCTACTTTCATAACGATGGGCCCTTGTCGAAGAAATTACGTATATTGAAATATTGGCGGAGATGAGGAATTTGACAGCGCCGAGCTCAGATTGGTGGCAGGAAGGGTGGATTAGAGCTCCGAAGCGTGATGAGCGCTCGGCACAACGCCGGATCTGTCTTCGGATTTGATATTTCTGGGTCCCGACTGTGTGAGTTCTTTTTCGGTAAGGGCCTATCGTTATGAAAGTAGCTGTAATCTCGTATGACGCGCTTGATTGCTTCGCGTGCTTGGATTATACTTTGAGCTCTATGTCTCTATACTACTTGATACATGGCTTCTACTCTACATTGTAACTTTATGTATCCAACCGGATTGTTAGGGAGCGAGCTTGTCGACACGGAGCTCTACAGTCCATACTATGGGCTTAGTGATCTTTATATAGACATCTTGCCCTGGTACTAAATGATTTGAAGTGGACACCATTCCATCAAAGTGTGACTTGGTATTGGCTGGATGAGATGATAGATTAGTATAAGCCACGCACGATCTTATTTGATTCACATACTCAGGTTCCACTCGAGACCCGTGGTGGTGAGCATGGTATGGTCAACGCCGACAGGCAGAAGACCGCATGTGATCCCAAGATAATCCTGGTTGAGGTGCAGATAGTGTTCTCCCTGCAAGTGTCACTTTTCGCAAGCTGCGCAGAGTGATACGTGAGGCTATCATACCTCATCTAGGACCCAAGCGACGTTGTCGTCAGTCACGGTAAAAACGCGCTCGCGCGTTTTACGGAGCTTGTACAGCTGCGATAGCGTGTGTATTGTCTGGTCGAGACGGCCAGTCAACCCGCCGAGGAGGATAATGTCGAATTGCTGCAATGAATTAGCGGGACATATCAAAAGCATAGTTCAGCCAATACCTCTCTGTTTTCGGCTTTCTCCTTTTCCGATAAAGCGGTAATGCATTTCATAAGATCGGAGGAGTCTTGGTCCCGGTCATGAACAACGGGTACACCCTGTGCATACTTTTAATACTGCACAGGGAAACACAGAACTGAAGACTTACCCTGGACTCATAATATTCGCGTACATCACTCCGTATGGAGTCTAGATCACCTTTGATGAGATCTGGTAGGAACCTGAACAGTACATAAATGAGCTAGAGATGTATGAAATATGTTTGAGGCCTGCGAACATACCAGATACTTACTGTTCCCGCAGGTCGGCTGTAAGAGCATCGTACAATCTATTTGTACCGCCATCTGCACAACACCTCCAGGACGCTGCCAGCCACAATTTCCGAAGAAGTGGGTATAAAAATGGCTGATTCAATATAATAAGGGCATATTTTCTTGCGTTCGGCTGCGACTGCGGTGAGAGAGGGTCGAGGAAAGGAAGATTCCAAGTGAAGGTCATCGTCGAATCGTCCTGAGCAGCGTGACGGTAGCGCCTGTGACCGCACATCTGACGCGAAGAAGGACGCGTGTGACACGTGACCAGTCATTATTGTATTGGGCGCTAAATCTACTGCTCAGTTGGCCCCAGCTTGTTGGGGAATGCCGAGCCAGCCAGCCTTGTCCTCCTTCCAGTCTCATATATTCCCCATTTTTTGGTCCATTTTGTACCCGGCTTTTCTTCTTGTATCTTGTACTTCCATCGTAGTGACGGCCGCAAAGGAGCCCCTTTCTAACAGCAGAGTCGCGCTGTGCGGTGTTAATTAACGCTTCGCGGTCAAAGCGGAACCACATCTTACACCGCTACGATGGACAGAGCACACGAGGATTACCAGTCTTATTCGTGGCACCAGGTAAGTATTGAGCACAACAGGGGGGTTGCAGCGAGCTAACTTCAGGCTACCCCTTGCCACAGTCGCACGACCAGGTGAGTCTAGGCATCTCACTGGTATTCCGGTAACAACGCTCACTCGCCATCGCGTGAAGGCGACCGTTCTTCTACTAGTGCCTTACGACACGGTCGAGGATGACGTGTCCGTGAGTTTTGCTCCTATAAGTGAATGCAATGTTGCATGTTGAGCAGGTTCCTGTGTTCGTTAGGTTATATTTGAACGAAACATCCTGGTGGCCGGTGTTAGAGGACAATCACCAATAGTAAAGGTGAGTCATACGTCGTTCATACCGAAACAGCTCCTCACGACTTCCTGTCTTTGGTCTAGGGTCGTCTTTATGGAAACCTCGATGTGGCGAATTCTTCGTGGCAGCTTGAACCTCGGTCTTCCGCCTTCTCCACGCGGGAACGTACAACATCAACCACCTCCACGACCTCAACGCAGTCTTCATTCGCAATCGTGTCAGAGACGGAGATTTCCAGCAGTTTCGCAGCTTCTGTGGAAGGCCTCGCTTCGGACCTTGACGAGCCTTACGTATCTTCACCGGCATTGTCCTCACCCATCTCATCTTCAGATGATCACAACGGGTTTACGTCGCACGGCACTGCCAGGCGGCACACGCGCTTCACGACGTCACACCCTGTATCGCCACACACTGTCAATCCGTCTCTAAGCCTGGCTTCTTCATACTCGTCACTCGAGTCGCTGCACACCGGATCTGGCAGACTGCTAACCATCCATCTTGAGAAGGCCGAGTCTGTCATTTGGCCTTCGTTGGTTGTGGGTCCAGTGCCTGAGGCCCTCTCACCATGCAACAGCTCAATCTACCCTTGGTTCACACGGACATCATCATCTAGTGCGGAAAGCAGGTATAACATGGATCCAACTAGTCTCGTACTAATCGCGCTTGAACTGTCCGATATTCGCGACGAGAAAGAGGAGGCCTTTGAATATTTCGTGTAAGTCCTGCTCACCTTTAGCAATCCATAATTTCTCATTATCCATTTGTATCGCACAGTCGAGCGTGGCACCAAGCTCATGTCCCATCAGCAACGATACGGCTCGCTTCAAACTATCTGCCTGTCACCGCCGTTATCTCTGAGGCTTCAAGTCCAGTCGACACGCCCACCACTCCAACTGGCGACTCGTCACCAAGCATGATATCCATATCTCCTTCGGCAACGCCTACACCCATCCATGCCTCTGCATCATTCGTCGAGCGAGCTTCGCTTCCCCTTCCTGGCAGCTTGTCGTATTATTTCCATCACATCGGCGGTGCGCAGCAGCTAGCACAGCTCTATCTAGAGACGGGATTGTTATACCTAGAGGGCACCGCATCGGGACTGTTGTCCTCTTCCTACGCGGGTCTTTCGTCATTACGCACTCCAACGATGTCTGTTACACAATCACAGCAGCACTCGCGTCCACATCACCTCGACCCACATACGTTTGCTGCCAGCGGCGCCAACGGTAGCGAAGCGTGGCGGCGCGACCAGGAAGTCTCGCGGCGGTATTTCGACCGTGCACGGGATCTCCACCCTGGCTTGGATGTCCCACTTCTCCCGCCTTCGGACTCCGATCCAGAATCGCATGACAGCCCGGTGTCGGGCGGGGAACAGCAACAGTGGAAGATGCCGACGATTGAGATCCCTGAGGCGCACGGGGATCCCGAGAAGCAGGTTCGGAGGCGACAGCGGAAGGAGACAGCGTCCAGTAATGCAGCGAGTGTGGCGGCCAGCGGTGAGTCGGCCGTCAACAATCGTCTGGGCGCAGACGAAGATGATAATACATGGTATCTATATCTCCCTGGGTTGGTTGGTGCGGGGACTGCACTATTGGTAGTCGGGTTCCTTTCATTCTCATCGTGGCGTAAAAGTCAAACATCATGACTAGGACGTTCTCAATACCTTTTCTCGCTATCTGTACACCATCATCTACCTCTCATTGCGGACGTCTGTATCATGATTCTGTAGTTCTGTAAGGCACAAACATGTGTTGACATCTCCATTACGATCTATATACTGCAGCATAGAAATTCTGACCTAAGCCATATAATCCCCTAGATCATCGTCCTCATGTCTCGGAAGATGTGGCGTGGCTAAGGTTAAAAATCCTATATGTACATCCAACGAAAAGATGAATATGTAGAGTGAGATGTGAACGAGCGTGGGTGGGTATGCGTACTGAAAAGGATATATGCACTATGTACGACAGTTTTCCAGTGAAGAAAGGGTTGAATCAAAGCAAAGGTCGGGCGGGTGTCACGATGCAGTGAGGAAAACAATATAAAAGGGAAAGCAATGCGAGCGTGAAAGAGATAGACGGATAACGAATACATAGCAGCAATAAAAAAAAGCCCCAATAATCAACTCCGTGAATGCGAAATATTAGATGTAATCCTCTTAATAGTGTCCCGCTCCGCCGCCATGTGCTCAAGCAGCATCCCGTCGAATCGCTGTATGGATTCGCGCTGCCATGCACGCACCTTCTCCCCCGCACCGGTCGCAGTGCTGGGTCGTTTTGACGACGAGGCGGCACGCGGGCGCGGACGCGATGGTGACCCGTCGCTAGTGCTTCCAGGCACGAGCGACTCCTGCGAGAGGCTCCGAGAATCGACTGGGCGTAGCGGGAAGGGTGAGTGGCCTATGACGCCCTTCTTGTGTGCGCGCGCCGTGAAGAAGGTGTTGCGCTCAGCAATGTTGCCGATGGGCTTCCGACGGTCGGCGTCGTACGGTGGAAGCGGCTCCTCGATGCTGGGGGTGGGGGTGAGCTGCGGGGTCGAGTGATTACCGAGGCGCATGATGGAGGGGCGCGCGCTGCTACTCGAAGCTCGGTTGGAGATTGCCAGCGTTCGGGGATCCACGAACACTTCGGCTGTTTCTTCCTCGACAGCAGGCAGGGAGCAGTCGTCGTCGTCATCGTCGCTCTCGTCGGATGTGTCAAGGTCATCCATTGCATTGGGGTGCGACTGGATCCTGTCAAAGAACGCAGTAGGTGAAGCAGGCGCCGGCGCCGAGTGAATGGGAGGAGACATAAACTCAGTAGGGACATGTAAAGACAGTGAAGATGATCCCCGTCGTTCAGCGAGGGAAGGAGGAGACATGGAGTCGCGTGAGATAGATGGTAGATCCGGACGGTCGGATTCCGGGCTGAAACTATGCTCAGTAGATGAAGGACGGTCAAGCGACACGAAGTCTGATGTTCCAGAGGAGGTGGACGGTCGGTAGACAGGTCTTACCGCAGGCGAGCGTGGGGGAGGTGGTAGCACATTAGTAGGAGGACCAAGAGAGGATGATGTTCTAGGCGGAGGGGACAAGAGGACGTCACGGGTATTGGGTTCTGGTGACGCGGAGGGTTGCGTGGTGGGACCCAAAGAGCCAACATGACTCCGTCTGAACAACATTGGTGAAGGTGTCCGACAGCTACCGAAGACAGCATCCTGGAAGGCAGAAGCAGTAGGCGATGGAAGGGAGTACTCAGAAAACGAGGGTCTTTCGGACGGCAGTGATAATGTCAGAGATTGACGAGGAACTCCTTCATCATCCATGTCACCGTCCATCGGTGTTACATACGAAAGCTCGTCGTCTTCTGTATACGGAGACGCGCGCGGATGGCTTAACTGCGCTGCAAAAGATGGCATGTCTTCCAAACGGCTAATGATGGGAGGCGAAAGCGTCAAAGTTCTCTCCTGGGCAGGATCTGCAGACGCGCCAACCCCCGAGGACTCTCCAGTCCCACTCCGTGCGTCTGTAAGGCTTGAAGATGAACGCTTCCTGCGCATACCTGGAGGCGAGTTGGGATCCTGCAGATCGTCTGGCACTGTCTCAGGTGACATCATCGACGAACATGATGGCTGCAATTGTTTCCTTGGCGGTGGCGGCGTGAGAGGCATGGTAGCAGCGGGAGTCTCGGCACGGCGGGGAGGGTGTGCGGGTGATCGCCATGGCGCTTCAGAAGGTTCTACAGGTGAGCTCAACGACGATATTGCCGAAGGAAGGGACCGGAGTGCTTGGAGTGGTGATAGCACCCCTCGTTCATCCGCATCGTCGATGTGTAAAGGCTCCATTATACGCTTGCCGAGCATGACCTTCGGAGTTGGCGGACTAGCAGCTTCTTCAGATTTGTCCAAGACTGAGTCAGGAAAGGAAGGAGACTGCAAGTCTGGCTGCAAAGAAGTTGGTGACATCGACGAAAACGACGTTTCAGGTGACTCGTTCAAGGACAAGCTGATTGCCTCGTGTAGAATAGCTTTTCTCCAAGTTTCCTCCTCCGAACTCATAGACCACATCCCTGGACTTGGCGGTAAGAAATCAGCCATAGTGGCGGCTCCAACAGAGTCCTGAGGACTCAAACCGTGCAAAGCGGACGCTTGGAACGCGAAAGGATACGCGGCTGACGAGGACGGTGGGAGATCCACAGCGTCAGTGGGATCAACGACATCGTCGAAGAAATCATCGCCACGAGGGGTAGCCTGACTTCTTGCTTTCCTACCGTCGCCGCGAAGCTTTATGTCGCGTTCAGCTTGCTTTGCAGCCTCCATCAAATCATCCATCCGTTCACGGAGCACTACAACTCTACTTCCAGGAGCTGATTGCATTGGGTAGGGAGGATGCAATGGCGTTTGAGGTACTGAGCGAGTCGAATGGGGGAGATATCCTGAAGCAGTGGTAGAGTCAGATGTGGTCCTTAAGACAGGCCCTGGAAGTACATCAACCGTGGGCGAAGGAGTGGATGGCTTTGATTTTGATTTTCCCATGCGGAAAAAGTCCAAGAACCCTGGCGCTGCTTGCTTAGAAGCGCGTTGTCCTGGAGGAGGGGCGGGCGGAGCTAGAGAAAGAGGCGTGGGTTTTGCATGTGCAGGAGGAAGAAAATAGCTGTTGTTGACGAGCAAACGGAGACGATATGACACGTCGTCCACGTCGAAATCTGGATTGCTTGCATTCTGTGTCACGATACGCGGAGAGAACGAAGAGACGTCTTCATCTTTATCTCGTAGTGAGCGGGGGTGGATGGATGATTCTGGGTAGGACTCCGACGAGGTGGAACGAGGATATAGCGAGGACGAGGTGGAGGTTATAGAGTCTCTGAAATGCCGGTTTCCCTCGTTGACGACATGGACGGATGGAGCGGCCGAAAACGATATTGGTGTGCGGGGACTGGCCTGAGACGACTCGTCTGACGAGGACATCGTACGGAACGCACTTCGGGGCAGGCTCATTCCACGGGCCCTCAGCTTGAGCTTCACAGGAGTCAGTGCCTTCTACGCGACAAGATAGAGAGACTGGACAGACCGCTTTAACAGAGCCCCCTTCAGACTTGGTCGCTCTCCCACGATTGGCGTCTCCTCCCGCCGTATCGCGGACATGAACAGCACTCAATGCCCTCTCTCGTGTGTGCGGCTTCTTGTCTCGCGTCTCCTGTAGAGAAATGGGTAGCCTCGACGGGGCAGCTCGTGGTCTGCGTGGCGATCGCGCAGGTACAGGTGGTATTTCAGGTTGTGATACCGCGCCATTTTCAGGACCCGATCTCTGTATGAGGGTGTAAGGACGAGTATTCGCGGAGGCAGACAGCCTCAAAAAAATGAACAAGGACCTTTGAAACATCTGGAGCACCGATACTCTTCCCCCGTCGTCCTGCGCTGGTCAACGTCCGCGTGCGTGTTCGCGACCGGCGCCTCAAGCTCGCAGTGCTGTTTGCGCTGTTCGTAGAGGTTATAGAATTAGAACGAGTGACGAGAGGACGAAGAGCAAGACCGGTGGGCACGCCGGGGGAGGTAGATTGGGCCATTGAGGCCTTGGAGGTTGCATGAAACGACGGGCGAAAGTGGACGTGCCGCCAAGTCTCGCTTACCGACGGCCAAAATTCGACTAGTTCCCGGCGCTTGCGGTGTCCATCAGAACGCTTGCCTTCCTCCGCCTTCTCCCCATTTAGGGCTAACAACCGCCGTCGCCGTCGTCCTCAGGCAGCGAACAGCAAGCTAAAAGGTTCAAGTAAAAAGGTCCAAGACATGACGATCATACACATGCTTCAATCTTGTGAGTAGTACTGCCGCGTTCGCGATCATACAATGACCATCATCGTGTCAGATCTCCCACAGGATGAGGGGATGTTGCCCAAGTGGTTGCTGCTCGTCACCGCCGCGGCCGTCTTCAACACTGTCCAAAACTTCGCGACCACCAAGTTGACGCGTCAAATATATAACGCCACGCCATTGGGTGACCACGACACTTCTCTGTACTCGCGCTTGCACTGACATGGCTGTGCAGTGACTCCCCTGCAGGCGCGTACGTTTGCGGTGTGGACTCTGATGAGCGCAGTGGTGAGAGGATATGCGGCGTACAACATCCATGACAAGACGTAGGCTATAATGGCGCAGCACTCTTCGCTTCTCATCCACTTACCGAACGCGCTTTCCACAGCATCTACGATATGACTCTCATGAGCTTCCTCATCGCTTTCGGCCACTTTAGCTCTGAGGTCCTCATCTTCCGCACCGCTAAGCTGAACGCCCCTGTGCTGAGCCCTGTAATCGTGTCAAGTAAGCTTTTGCACCCGTCAATGTTTCCCAAAGCTAACGCTTTCCACTTGACACGCTTTTCCTCCCACTCCCCGCCATGGCGTGCGATGATGCCCTCCTGTCACGTCAATACCGCAGCTGCTTCTCTCCTATGGATGATGCGCGAGTACGATACCTACGTCAAGGCGTGATCTTGTTCACAAACCGGGGCGATTGACGCGTCCGTCCTTGCTACATTTAGTGGTGTTTTAGCTTTCAGATTATGCACTATTTTGTCGCGAAGACACCCAATGACCATACCGCGTGCCTGCTAGTGTATTGAGCGGGACATCAACAGTGCGTTTAATCCACGTAATGCTCTGATCTCGTTTGTCAGTCACTTCGCACGTTTGACGAATCAAACATCAGGGGCCATTGTTAGCCTCCTGGCTTCTCACGTATTCCGAGGACTGTGAGGGTCCGTAGTTCGAACGTTGCGCTCTCCGTGCGAAGTCACCGGCAGTGGCGGAAGCGCACGGTCGATGAGCCTCTGGCAGCACACTACGTGAAATTCTACATGGACCGCTTCACAGGTGCTTTTCTCAATCAGCAAAGGGCTGAAAGACATGTCACGATATGTAGGAGTTTTTAAAGCTTGATTTATGCTTTGAGACATCTCTGCCATCTCATCGCTCAAGCTTTTATGTCTCTCTCGTGAAGACCTGACTCCATCGGCTCTAATAAAATCTGGGGACATGGGTATATTATCCAGCTCGCACAGATCTTATTGTGGCGGCTTCTGAACAACGTTGGATCCGTACCAGGCGCGACTCGGGGCGGCAGTCTGGTGAACACTGGGCCAGGCGATCGCCTTGCACCATAGCGATGTCTGACACGCAAGCATGTCACCTGTACCAAAGGTTATTCGTGGAGACAGCGCATTTGTATTGTTGCCCACGCGGATAATTAACCCTGTGAGCTCTACGCGGCCGGCGTAGGGGGTGCTTTGACTTCCCCAAACCAATGAAAGGAGGGTACAGTCATACGTGAACTAGTGACGGCTCATATTTGGAATTAGTCGAGGTTTACAATGCAAATAGTGGGGTACTTGCGGCTTCAGTAGCATAGAAGTCCACACATCTATTCAACGGAAATCAATATAGCATGCATCACATCCACCGACACGGATCGGCATGCCTCTATTGTCCGCATGGGAGATTCAGCTTCATTATTGAGAATCAGCAATGGCGTGTATGGCGTACTCTCATGACCGCGCTCGAAGGTTTGTACACACGTTGCCTCACATTGCGGCATGGCTCCAAGCTCCGTTTCATATTGTGCCAGCTGGTTACTTGGCGGTCTACCCAGACTTTCGAGAGACTATAGGGGAATACTAGGCCGCCACCGAGCCACATGCAGGAACCCGACAGGCCTAGGGACAGGGCGGTCATGCGCCGTGCAGCCGACTCCCGAGGTGCACGCTGGTTGCAAAAAGGAGCGGCAGCCTGACGCGGACGCGTTGGCCCGGATGGTCATTTTCGCTTGGTGTGCCAATTCGGAACATGGCAGTAAGCATCACGTGCGATCTCGCACGTTGAGGCTCGCATTCGCCACCGCGAGGCAGGATTGCGCACACTGTCTGGAGAGCGGTGAAGAACGTTCAGATTGACCTCCTGCGGCCACTAGAAAGTGGAATGTGCGGGGGTAGAACGTCGGGAGGATGCAAACAAGGCACCGCGAAGATGCTTCTTTACTCTTTTGGGTAAGCACGCCGATCACGATACCGATTCTGTCATTTAGCCTACTCGGCGCTTACTCAGCCAAGGGCGATCTTGTGGAACATACATTTTCGGGCGTATAAAATAGTCATGACTCGGTCAGCAGGGTATACTCGCAACACAACACCCACTCGCCGAAACATCCTTTTTTGCGTTTGGATCCTCCTACGACCATCTCACAGCCCACATTCTGTCCCTCTTAATGGACTGTAGACCATCCGCAGTTAATCAGTGCCCCCCAGAACTACTTTCTATCGTCTGTGCTCATGTCTATGCCGCTGGGCTCGCTCCGGCTTCGCCCTCCCTCGACCCCCTCATATCCGTAGAAGATGCAGTGCCTACTGCTTTACCTTCATCCTATCCTGCCGCCCACTGGCCAGAAGGGACGGTCAGGAGGACTCTAGCCAGTGCTTGCCTCGTTAACCACGCGTGGTATGACGCCGCTAAGCCGTGGCTCTGGTACAAAGTGGAGGTGCGCCTGCCCAGAAGCTGGATGGCCCTAGTGGAAGAGCTCGTGGGCGGTGACGAGGAGGAGGTGTTGGATGAAGAACACGCTGCTTTGCTGGTCGGACAGACCATGCAGGACGCCGAGGACGCCGCCCTCGCTGCCCAGACTGTGGTCGGGGGCGACTCCAGCAGCCCCGAGGAGCTCGCGCGGCGGCTGCACGGTCAACTGCTTGCTTCACTGAGTGCGCCAGACGGTTCTATACCACCCGAGCTCCTATCCCCACCTGCTACTCGCGATCCGAGCCCCAAACGCCTGAGAGCGAAGAGCAAAAGCCCCGCCCGATGGAAGCTCATGCAAGCCATCAGCAATGCCATGTTAAATGTCATGGAGCAACAACACCCGGGCGTATACGGTACGTTAATCTCATCAACTAGTCGCTGTGGTGCATATTTTAATGCCAAGTAATATTATTGCAGTGCCCACCCCACATGATCCTCATCCAGGCCGCTTCGTGCGTCATCTCGACTTCAACCACTTTCGCACGATTGGCATGCGACGTTCTTTGGAAGAGGGTGTCACAGGTCGCTTTGTGACCGGAGGGAGATTACTGGCACTTCTCAAGGTACGCCGGAATTGCACTTTTTTGGCCGTTATCGTTCGGCCGGTGAACTCATATATTAATATTGTTATCTCCAGGAAATGCCATACCTGAACACCTTCGGTGCTACGGAGTACATGGACGGCGCTTTAACGTTCGACGTCCTGCAAGAGCTTCTCTTGCGCGGGATGCCTAGTCGCGGCAGAGGCCGACCAGCACGGGGACGTGAGCTTACTGTGATTGACCACTCTGACCCCGAAGAAGAGGATCGCGAGCGACGGCGAGAGTACAAGGAGCTGCAGGCTCTTGACCTCACCGGTTGTGTGAGCGTCGTCTTCACGAAAGCCCTGTCAGAGTTTGTCGCAGCGCACCTCACTCCTGTGGATGCAGACGCCCAAGAGAGCGACGATGAGGGCGCCCCTGACCGTCGGAGAGTGCGTTTCCGCGTGTCGCCTCACGAGGAGACATTCTCCATTCCTAACGTGCAGCGTCTCTGCTTGCGCGGTGTCAAATCTGTGCCGTCGCAAGTCCTGCATCCCTTCGTGCTCGCGTTTCCATCTCTCACCCATCTCGATTTGTCTTGCACCCGGGTCACGGGGGATTTGCTCGATGCTCTCGGTACCTCCGACACCGTTCGTCTGCAGAGCCTTGCCCTTGAGCGTTGCAACTGGCTGACGGGCGAGAGCATCCGGCGATTCTTGATTGAGTCTCCTGTCACTCATGATCTCAAAGAGCTCAGTCTGTATGGCGATTGGACGTTCCCGTCGCCTCTGTCTGAAGAGGCTATGTCGGATATCTTCGCACGGGCTCCGTGCTTCCGTACAGGCCAGCTGGTCTACTTGGATCTCTCTAGCGCACCTATCACGAGCAAGATGCTACTTGAGACCTGTGCGCCTCAGCGCGGTATCCGGTCATTGGGGCTCTCGTACATCAGAAATCTCCAGCTCAGCGCTGTCGCCGATTTCTTGAAGAAGAACGCCCCGAACGTCGAGGTGCTCACGCTAGTGATGACCTCGCCCGATCTTGGGTATGGTGACCAGTATGTCACACCGCGGCAAGCCAGCATCGCCCTCCACACCCAAATTATACATCCGCTCTGCACTGCGCCGTTTTCGTTCAGCCTCTCTACCCCATCGAGCGCAGCCAAGGTCGTCCCGCCCACCCGTCTACGCGTGATCGAGCTCGCGCCGCAGATGCTCACCAACCTCGGTGGAGGCGCAGGATCTTGGCGCATCGTCAGGAGCAAAGGCAGTCGAGGCTGGTATGTGGACTCTGCCAGCGGGTGGATAGCCGAGCCGGGCCACGGGCCTGATGAAGGGAGTGTCCTCCGGCGTGATTTGGACAGACAGCATCCGTGGCGAGCTGAAATCGAGAAGCTGGCAGATGCCAACGGCAATGTTACGAGCGGTGTAGGTTGGCACGCTCGGAAAATGGAGGTGCGTACTGGTCTTTTCCTTGGCGTGTTCGTGCCACTGCTAACCTATTGTGTTTTGTTCAGGTACTGCACGGCGATGGCCTACTCGGTCGCGAGGCTGGATTGTACGGTGCTGTGTCCTTTGCGTACCAAGGTTGACTCGCCACACTCGCCACGATGGTTGTTGGTGGCCTTCCAAAGGCAAATGACCCTTCGGCTGTATAATATCGAACTCCGCATCATTATCATGATGACAATTTCATTGTCCATCAACTGCCAGCACTGTACCTGTTATGTCACCGGCCACCGTACAAATGTGCCACTTCCAGTGACGACCAATTCTACATACTGTTTTCTTTCACGAATAGTTATTTTGCGATTATTAGAGTACTCAAATGTTTACCTACAAAGCAGCGATTGCAACTTCTGTGCTCTCTCCCCATACCCCGTACTTACAATACGTGTATATTATGTCACTCACACTACGGTGGATACTTACGCGAATGACATGCTTCTTCGTCCTCGAGGCACAGCACTGGGCGGTGGGGCGGTAAGCGAGTTGTCAAATATTTACCGCATTTGCATGTCACGCCAATTATCGCAGCACATTGCCGTTCTCGCAGCCATGGCCAGTGCTTTGGAATTTCTCGATATTCTACCGAGCGGTGCTTGCTGCTGGTTGGAAAAAAAGCCCGTGCACAGCCACCCACAGAAGCTAGCGAAAATAAGGAATTCGGGTGGAACGAGGCGGTAAGACGGGGGCCGGTGGATATGCACATCGTTGAGCACGTCTACTGCTGCAATACTGTGGTCAATACGACGACGGTGAGGTTCTGACTGCTGGTACAGTTGCATAGTTATCAGTAGCTGCTGGCCAACGGCGGCCGATTGCCTGCGGTGGGGCCGGCATGAGACCGGCCGTGAAAACGTTATTGTCTTGGGCGTCTATTGTAAATATTGTACCTGTGTCACACAGGGTCTGTTGTCACACTATACGAACATGTACTTGGCATGGATCAAGATGCAGTGGTCGTCAACCTTCTTAAGACGCGCCCCACGCCACGGGCAGTGGCCTCACATTCCTTCATTCTCCTCGCTGTTCGCACCCTGCCACTGCGTTCTTGTCTCTCTGCCCTTCAAATACCCTCTTGGCTAGTCAGAAGATCCTTGCCAACCCCTCCATCATGAGTCAGTACACATACATCGCGTTGCAGCCTGCCATCGCATCCACTCTAACATTAGTTCCAGACACTGCCGACTCAGATGACATGCATTCAACTTCTGCAGACAAACCCTCCCTACAACGGAGAGCTACTGTCGGCGTCATTGAAAATTCTCCGCCACCACAGTTAGAGCGCCGAAATTCCCGTCCCCAACGGAAGGCGTCTCAACGTACTGCAAAGTCAAGAACATCCTTTATTTCACAACTTCCAATTCCAAAGTTTTCAATCGCCGGGCTCAAACGCGCCGCAACGATACATCTCCAGCCTGTAAAACCAGTTGGAGAGGCGCCATCAACCTTACAAGGAATAAAAGCCATCATACTCATGTCATGTACGTCTTACGCGCCGGGAGTCCATTGACGAAACTGATGACTCGAATGCAGGGCTTAACATCCTACTCGTATGCATTCCAATATCAGTGAGTGCCTCTGACAGTACATACACTGGGATTCTAACGAGTGATGTAGTGGGCCTTCCACTTTGTCTGGCAAAACAACACCACACCTACACAAGACACTATAATCTTTGTTTGTGAGTCGACAACGCCTCCGGGTATGTCCTGACAGCTGAACACATTGGTCCAGTCTCTTTTCTGTCTATTATACCCCTGGCGAAGGTCCGTGTAACTTATCTGTCACGTAAGCCCTTCCTAATCACCACCACATAGTTGCTCGCGTTTGCAACCGATGAGTTGTCAATACGTGTTGGGCAAACGTTAGCGGGTCTTTTGAACGCTACCCTAGTAAGTTGGTATCCTTCCATAAGACGTCTCAATTAATTAACGGGTCTTTCCCCAGGGAAATGCGTGAGTCCGCTCGTGTCTTCCAAGCATTTGACGACTGACCGTCTGATTCTGATATCTGCTAGCGTCGAGCTTATCGTAGCTGTAAGTGCACAGCCATAAGACCCTTAGCTTCTCGAACCTAATACATCCTAGATTCTTGCTTTGATCAAATGCGAGCTTCAAATCGTCCAGTCCTCCTGTAGGTCTCCCGAATTCTCCCTTCTCGTAGTCCTCTCTATATGTGCTACGTTGGCATCGAACGTGCGCTAATGTGATTTCTGTAGTGGTCGGTTCAATCCTGAGCAACCTCCGTAAGTGCAATGTCAACATTCCGCCGATCACCGAGCGCTGATCATTCGTGCCTCGCTTAGTACTAGTACTGGGAATGTGCTTCTTCGCCGGAGGCACACGGTTCTCTGAGCAAGGGTTCGGTATCAGTGAGTGGATTGGTTCGGTCCGCACGTGTGCGAATGGTACTGACTGCGCTATTTTCGCTGTATTCTCATAGGCTCTACTCAGCTCAATTCATCGCTATTGACGATTTCCGTAATTGCTGTGCTCCTGCCGGCCGCCTTCCATTTCACCACAGCTGGGACCGATGCCACGGAAGCAGGTGACATCCTCTCTGTCAGTCACGGAGTGAGTTTGTTCGTAACAGATGTGATATTATATCTTTTTTAATGTATTCCCTCCCTAGGCTGCAATCATTCTTCTGTTCGGTCTGTACAAGTCTCATCCTATTTGGAGAAAATACTGAGATATATATCTTCACAGTCTACGGCTGTTACATTTATTTCCAGCTGTCCACACACAAAAACCTATACGACGACCAGAATGAAGAAATCATGCAATCGAGAAAATATTCTGTCCATGAATCCACTCACAGGTTTGCCAACATGAGGGACAGGTTATTCCACCGTCACCCAAACGGATCAACTCTACCTTTGGACGGTAACGCTGAGACCACCTCAAGTCCTGCTGGAAGTACAGAGGAACACGTCATGGCGCCAATTGGCTCCGACGTAGAGGCCAACCTGATTCACGACGAACCACAAACGGACGCACAAACGCAAGAAACGGATGCTGAGGAGGAACCCGAAATCGAAGAGCCGCAAATGAGCGTTTACATGACCATTGGTCTCTTGGTTGTTGTCACTGTCGTGAGTTCTGCCACAATGTTTTCCTCTGTTCGGGACGAAATCGCCGACACCACCATCTGTTACAGCTCGTCGCGGTCACCGCTGAATGGCTTGTGAGTTCGATTGATGGTCTGACGGAGTCAGGTGCAATCAGCAAAGAGTTTGTTGGCCTGATCCTGCTTCCGATCGTTGGAAACGCTGCAGGTTAGCTCCCATAGCATCTCGTTTCCGGTCGATGCTTAACGCTATTTTTCTTCTCCTTCCTTGCAGAGCACGTAACAGCTGTCACCGTCTCATTGAAGGACAAGTTGACCCTCAGTCTCGGCGTCGCAGTAGGATCGAGCATCGTACGTCACAGCTTTTCACGTCTATCAGTCCTATACGTAACAACCAACTGATTCCCCTTTCTCTTCCGACGCGTAGCAAATCGCGCTTTTTGTTATCCCGTACGTCTCTTTTCTACCCTATCAGCCATCAATGATGGGATTCTCATTGTCGGCCGGCACATTTCTTTCAGATTCATTGTCACACTGGGGTGGATTATCGGAAAGCCCCTCACGCTCCTGTTCGACCCGTTCGAGTCCATCGTTCTGTTCCTGGCAGGTAAGTTCCTGCGTTCGTCGATTGAAGTGTTGCCCCACTCACGTACTCCGCGATTACGTAGTTATCGTGGTGAACTACACCGTGGCCGATGGCAGGTCCAATTGGCTCGAGGGTATGATTCTGATGTGCCTATACGTCATGCTAGCAGTCGTTTTCTGGTACTACCCAGGTCAGTTTTTTCATTGATTCATCCTGCATGTAGGAGCATGACTGAAGTGTTCAATAGGCGATTCAATAATGTTGTCAACATGCTAATAGCCTCTACTCAATTACCACACACTCCTTTGATTATTAGAATCGTACGGGTATTTTTTGCGCTGTATAATCAACATTCAAAGGACATGCAATCTTATGCCTCCGACGTATACCAGCCTGCTATATCATTACATACCTGGTAGTTTATGCGAGAGATACCCTGGGCTTCTGTGGACCTAGCATGTACAGCTGTAGCATAGTATTTGATCGGGGAATCAGTTGATTAAAGATAAACATGACAGGCACGAGGTTTGACAAATTATGTGGCTCGATTGAACAGCCATCATCAAATTTGTGGATGTGCACGTTGCATGGAACGAGGTGATGTATCGATGTACACATTAGATCGGTCCATACAGCTACGCTATAGCTTCGCCTTCGCTTGTTCTGCAGAGTCTTCTAGAGTTGCCGCTGCGGCTGCGAGTACGACCGCGTTACGCTCCTTGACCTTCGTGGCTAATTCCCGTGATTCAATGCTAATGCAAGCGGACATGGAGCGTATGGACTTACTGAAGATAACCTTATTTCCCTCTTTCCACATTTCCGTGATAAGGGTTTCGCCAGGATATACTACACCGGCAAAACTGAGATAGAAAAGAAGTCAATGTGTGGCTTTTATTTGGGACCGCGAGGGCTCTGCACTTACCGAGTCTTGATGTCCTTGTACGGCCCGAAGCTCTTCAAGACGTGCTTGCCTGCAAATCCGAATGTACACAGCCCTGGAGAGGCATGTCAGGAATTCACTTTTACATATTACACCACACTCCTACCGTGTAAAATTGGCTTGTCGAATCCACCCATGGAGGCAAACTCGGGCTGAATCTAAATTTGAAGCGACGGTCACATGAGCTATCGGAAATGACGACCGAGGGAAGTACTAACGTGAAGAGGGTTGAGGTCGCCGCTGAGGCTGTGTATAACCGTGGTGTTGGGTCAGAACACACGCATATTATATTACTGCGCACACGTTGTACGTACCGATACAAAGCAGCTTGCTGCGACAACGTCTTTTCCTCCATGACTACGTCAGGCTGACGCTTTGGCGGCGTATTTGCGGCTGAAGCGGCCCCTCGATCTGCAGGAGTCCGTAACTTGAATGACAATCCTTTTATTCTCGACACCCACTTGAACGTACCTCCACCAGTGCGCTTTCCACCGAAGCCTCCTGCCCCGCGAATGAATACAGTTGATTGGTTTTCAAAAATGACCTTGCCGGTTGCCTTGTCTTTAGTTTCTACGATAGACGTCACCGCCGCAGCTTTGCCTTTGTCAAGTACCTCGAGGATACTGCAAGGCAATGTAGCGTTATCCACATAGTGATCCGCCCTTACGTTAGTACACAACGCCGCCACAGGCAGGACTTCGCACGCACCGTGCCTGGTTAACGAAGGTTCCACTTGTGGGGATAGGACCTTTGATAGCAAGGTATTGTTCGCCATGCAACAATTTAGCCTGCATAGAGACTGTCACACACATATGTTGTCACAGATTAAGGAAACGTACCGGGTTGTAGTTCGGTAGCCAATCCAGGGAGATTGTTCCGCTCGCCATGAACTGCGGAATGACACCGAAGGTGGGCAGTGCAGAGAACGCGTCGTCGCCTTCGAACGTCCATTGGAGCTCTTTCTCCGTCGCACCAACTCCCAGGTTGTACAGAATAACGTCCCTCTCCGTGTAGGTGAAGTCCAAAGGCGCCTCAACATTACGCTTCGCCTTAGAGACCAGCTCGGGGTCCTCGGGGTCCGCCTGCGGATCCTTATCGTTGCTGTCTTCTTCATGACCAAAGTTACTAGCCATCTGAATGGCATGTGAAGTGAGACTGCGATCTTGTGTCATATGTTATAGCGCTTTCGTACCTGTTCCAGAGCATCCTGCGTAGTAGTGGGGTACACAACTCTATCGTCAGCTAGAACAGCAGTGTATTAGGTTCACTCGGAAAGCGCAGCACAGACCAGTGCACTTACAAAAGTTGGTGATAGCATCCCATTTCGAAATGACAGCCTCCGGTGTGAGAACGCGATTGACTGGAAAGCCATGACCACCTGTCTTCTGCCACCGCGTCTGTGCAGCCCACCCGCCCATAATCTCAAACAGGCCGCCGGTAGCATCTTCATTCGCTTCGCTGGCGAGATATCCTACCACCGGGGCGATATAATCCGGTTTGAACGCGTCAACCATCTCTTGTGGCCTATACAGACAGGCAGCATATATCAGATCTGGCGCGTCATTTTCAATTGAAATCCGCTCACCATATCGTCATCGTCATTGCTGTGCCAGCAGAGGGCGCAATCGAGTTGGCTAAGATGTTAGACTTCCTACCTTCAATAGCAAGCGCACGTGTGAATCCAATAATCGCTGCTTTCGCCGTGGAATACTGATGGAACAAAACATTAAAAGCAGTTAGGCAGTGGACCGTGTGCTATGACTTACATTAGCTTGACCAAAGTTACCATCTATGGTGACAGTGAATATCGACATATCAGCAAGGAGGGATGAAGCTGGCTAGCTCACATATGCCAACTTGAGAGGCGGTGGTAACGATGCGCCCATATTTTTGCTTCAAGAACACGGGCCATACAGCTTTGGCGCACTGCAGACGCCTTCAGATATGACGATGGAGAGCGATGTTTTCACGAAGCATACCTTGTAAGTGCCGCTGTGGGAAGGACAAATAGGTGAGCTGACACATCGGGTATGGGCAGAGCAGTGCAACCGACCGAAGATGTACCGCTAGCACGGCATCCCACTCCAGTTCGGTCATAGCGGTGAAAGACTTGTCACGCAGAATACCTGCGTTAGCGACAAGAATGTGAACACCCCCAAATTTCTCCAAAGCGACCTTGACTATCGCATCGCCGTCCTCCGCAGAACCTACCGCGGCCGCTGCCTTGCCGCCGGCTTCGCGTTCGTATCAGTAACGTACTCCACACATAGAAGCAAGAGGTCAGAGTTCACCTTTCGTGATCTCCTCGACGACAGCGTTAGCACCCTTTTCACTCACGTCGTTGACAACTACGTTTGCGCCAAGGCGAGCGAACATCAAAGCATATGCCCGGCCGAGACCTTGTCCAGCTCCAGTAATGATGACAGTTTTTCCATCGTACCGCACCTCTGGTGTGGACTGCTTATTCGGTGGCAGTTGCTTGGCATGTGCGAGGGTTCCCTGGAATTATATAGTGCCTGAGTAAATATATTACAGTTTAGTTCTCCATCAGTCACTAACCTGGGCATCGAAGTCCCCAAGACTCTGCGGGCTACATTGCTCGTCAGCAGAGCGTGACCATTGATTGGGGAGCTCTTGCTTACTGATCGGCATTTGTAAAATCAGTGATTTCCGCCCACTTCTCCTTTACCTAAGTAGATCAACTTTGTGGTAAGGGAACCGGAAATAAGGTCATCGTGTATCTGTACTCACAGCTGAGGGTGTGAACGTTGCGTCTGTCTTGAAGACGGTGCCTTTACTACGCTCCCAGCGGACTTCGGCGACGAAACCTGCACCGAGTTCAAAAATCTTACCACTGGCGTTTGGCCCGTCAGGGTGCGTCACTGCGAGAACGAAAGGTGCAACCCATTCAGGCTAGTGGACAGATATAGTAAGCTTTGATCGCCGCAAGGCTGAGGAGGTCCTGACCTTCATGTTCGCGAGTAGGTCAGGAGGCATAACCGTCTCAGTCATGGCGCTTGCTGCCATCTACAGAGGGAACAACTTGAGTTGCGCAGTCAGATTTCAACCCGTGCCTGTCCTTACCGGAGCGATGGCAACTGCGTGGATATTATATTTCTCTCCTTCGCGAGCAAGTGTCTTCGTGAACCCGACAAGGCCCATCTTCGCTGCGCTGTAATTCGCTTGTCCAAAGTTGCCTGAAGATATTCTATTAGTATCTTATTGTGGCCGATCTACTAGACGTAAGACGTACCGTATAACCCGGCTGCACTAGCTGTGTTGAGGATCCTTCCAAACTTCTGCTTGCGGAAGATGGGCCAGACAGCTCTGGTACACGAGAATGCACCCTTCAAGTGCACTTGATATATCTGATCCCATTCCTGATCTGACATATTGCGGAAGCTGCAGAGGTTCATGAAGATTGTCTCGAAGGCACTTGAACGCTTATACGTACTTCTTGTCGCGCAGAATACCCGCATTGTTTATGAGAATTGTGACACCTCCGAACGCGTCAAGCGCCGTCTTGATAACAGAAGCTCCATCTGTGACCGAGGAAGAGTTTACTACAGCTTTGCCACCAGCTACATGAGAGCGGTCAGCGCGTCACGTACACCCGTTCACGACTTGTATGAACACACCTTTGATAATCTCGTCGACGACCTTCTGAGCTGCTACTTGATTGAAATCATTTACGACGACATTCGCACCGCGTGACGCGAATAAAAGCGAGTATCTGCGCGTAGACTCTGAGATATGTCTTTTGACTGATTTGAACGAAACGGATGCTCACGCTTTGCCAAGACCGCCTCCTGCACCAGTGATGACGACAGTATGACCCTTGAATGACAACGACATTGTTTGAAAGAATGAGTAGAGATGGGGGTTGAAGTATGAGTTTGGAGACTGACGAGTTCCGACTTATACTCGAGCACTTCAGCGTGATACTCAGGCTCCGTGCTACAGCTGCCACAGAGACCATCCCATGTGAATTTCTGACCTCACCGACAGATTCAATCGGGAAAACGACACGTGCTGATCGAGCGGCCCGCTCATGGCGCTCTGAGAGGAGGGTCTTGCGCTGGCAGTACTAGTGCTGTCGATTGAAGCGGGAATTTGCATCAGAGACTTAGAAGAGAGCATGGCTGACTGTGACTTTGCGACCAGGAAAATGGAGTGCCTGGCATGTCTGTGAGAAGCGGGGCCACTGCTCGTCCATGTAGTAGTAAGATGATGAGTGAACTGCAGTCGTAAGAGGCATATCTTTGCTAAAGTCACTGAGAATTCGCAGCATCATACAATGATTGTACCGGATTCCGGCTGCGATGGAGATGGGAATGTTTGGCTTGCCCAACATCAAAGGAGCTCACTGAATCGACGACATATCGGACGGTCGATAAAAATATTTTAAGGCCATAACATGACACGCGCAAACCCGGAGGCAGAGAGACGATCTATGTACATTATCAAAGCCCGTATCAAGTGTGAAATGCATACAGATATAGAAGAGATCACAGAGCGCGCAGCGCAGAGATATGCTACAACCGTATATCGAAGCCTACAGGTCGCCACGAAAGGTGGAAAGCTGCGTTGAATGGGAATGGGAATGAAGTATAAGCTGCGCCCGGGTAGTTTTGGCGGGGATAGGGCTGGATGAATGGGTTGGTGGGTAGTGGGGGGGGATAGTGGGATAGTGGATGCCGGCGGGCGAACAGACCAGTAGGTGGAAGGAATGCAAGTGTGAAGGGTATATACAGACGAAAGAACAAGACGAACCGAGAGGATGGACGGAGAGTGAACAAACAACTGAACAACTGGGAATTATGTGCAAATGCAAAGGGCGGCCAACGAACAAGCAAAGAAAGGCAACAAGTGCAAAAACAAGGTGGACCGCACGAAAGGCAAGGCAAGGAGGCTGGTCGACAACGGGAAGAGGGGTCGGCATACTACAGAACTTGAACTTGAACATGAGGCATGGTCCAACATGATGCGAGACTTGGCTTGGACGAGAGAGGGAAAGAACGATGAGCTTCGTACGCAGCGTAAGAGGTGCGAGGAGGTGCAGACACACGGTAGTCATGCACAGGTGCGCACATGTACCGCCGGCGACAGCAGGGGGCAAAGCAGTGGGATGAATGCGGGACGTGACGAATGACAGGTGAGATGAACATAGTGATAAATATGGAAGAGCCGAGTGAGAGATGTTGCAGTGCGGATGCTAATCAAACACTTGTGTTTGCGATGATGAGAGAGACTGAGATGCGGAACAGAAGAGCGGGAGAAGACCAAGGACCAAAATGCGAGACGTGAATGCGGGTAACGGGGTACGGCAAATGAAGACAAAGACAAGAGACGCGTAGATAAAGGGGCAGAACACGGAAGACAAAACGCGAGATCGAGATGGAGGAAATATAGAATGTGCACGATGGTTGGTAACGTAGGACGGAATGCGAGACTGTATGATGGACGATATGCAAGTGCGTCGTCGGCCTTCAATAAGACGTTGTCCCGTTCATTCTTCGAGCACCATGCCCTCTAGGCTCGCCTCCGATGCGTAGTTGTCGTACACCCATTGCAGCGCGAAGCACGCCACCTTGAGGAACTTCTTGTTCGCATACTTCTTGTAGACATACAGCCGATCAAAGCCTGACTCGGCCATCTTGCGGACGAGAAGCGCGTGCCCAGGCTTCAAATGCTCTTCGGTGTAACCAGAGTAGTACACGAACCCTTCATGCTAACAACGCATCAAAGCGAAAGGACAATGGAGGTCAGCCACGTGCCACGGTCAATAGACAAACGGTTAAGCGCCTCCCACGCGGAAGTTGCCGAGCCCTCTTATGAAGGACGGTTGCGATGAAAGAGGGGAGGAAAGCTTGAAGCAACCACTCACCCAAGGTCCGCCCAACATCCTCTGCGCAGTGTACATCCCGATGGCGGCCACCATACTAGGCTTTACGCGAAGGAAATGGGGATCATGCAGCGTCACTTCAGTAAGGAACTTGCTAAGCGTCCGAGTCTGGATGCTGTAGTCGTCGGCCTTGCTGATCTTGCGCATCCAGCTGTACGGTGAGCAGTAGTGACTGATCTTAAACTCGAGCACCTGCAGGATGATGCGTTCGCCTTTTAGGATTTCGTCTTTCTGGTACCCATTCTCGGTGATGAAGATGAACTCTTCCACTGACGGCGCGAGGATCTCTTCGTACTTGCTCGCAATGAACATCGCGCAGATACCGACGAGCTGGAGCTTCGCCTGTGATACAACTCGTTTACTGAGGAAACGATCGACAATGTTGATCGCTATCCAAAGCGTTTCGGGTAACAAGTGGTAACGGAGGTGGACCTGCAACAACCAGTTGACCAGTTGTTGGCGCAGCTCCCAGTTGATCTCGGGCTGCCCCTCGATATAGCCGTACTCCGGCATGCACTCGTCCTATCAGGATATTCGATCAGCAAAGGGCAAAATTATGTTCGTTTGGGAACGTACCTCAAGTTCGCCCATATACTGGAAGATCTCGTCAGCATATTCAGGACACATATTCAAATCGTCCTCGGCATCGTCATGGAACTGTTCGCGGATGCCGTTGACTTCTTTCCTATATCTCTCTGCGCGGGTGGTCGCAACTTCTGGCCAGTGACGGACGAGTCTCGGTGGCAACTCAAGGGCTTCGTCGAGCTCGTCGGGCTGTATCTCTACCATAACCTCGACTTCGTCCTGGCTGCTAGTTATTTGTGGAGTGTCTTCGTCCATGTTCACTGCGGATTCAAGCTCGGTCTCTTCTGCAGGATGTGCTTCCTCGATCTCCATGGGATCCGATACCTCATCCTCGTCTACAAGGATAGGTTCGGACGGCACAGGGACTCGCTGTGCTGGTTTAGAAACGATCGGTTTCTGGATCAAGCTGAGGGAAGCGCGTTGGGCTGCTGTGGTTTGCGTAGCGATGTTTGGGTGCGCCCGTCCCGGTCCCAGCGGGACTCGCTGAGGGCCTGTGGCAGCGACTTGTGATGAAGAACGGCTATGTTTAAGACCTGCCCCGCTCTGTTCCTTGTTCTTGCCGATGACTTTGCTGTTGGCGACATCCTGTGCAACGACAGGAAATCAACGGCCGATTCATCGCGCAGGTCACAAGAAGACTTGTTAAAGAAGGTGCAGGGGGGACATTCACCTTGCGATTTACGGCCGTTGTAGTTACCTCGCCTAACGCTTGACGTTGGGACACGTTCTTTAATGCATTGACGTTTACAAACGAGTGGGATGCGCGGGATGCGCCGTTGAGAGTAACACTAGCCTGGCGGGAATGCTTGGTAATGGCATTCTCGTCGCTGTTTACTTTGTTACGTTGAAGGCCGGAACGGTTTCGCAGAGGGAACTGCAGACGCGGGCGTATTAGGACTGTGGCGAGACATAGATCAAGCAAAAGGAAAAGCGTACTCGGTTATTCAACGCCATGGAGTTCAAAATAGATCAGCAAATAGTCGCTTTGCTTGATGTGGGGGTGTTCGTGGTTGGAGTTGAGTGTCCACGGGGTGATGAACGATGGCGAGGTGGTGGTGGTGGAGAAGGAACGCAAGACGGGAGGTGGATGATAGAGGTGGTGAGGAATGGGCCTACACACGGCAAGAAGGGGGAAGGAGAGATGTGCCAAAGTCAAGGGGCTGGCAAGAGGGAGAGGGAAGGACGAGCAGGAGTCCCAACCGTGGTCAGCCAAAAGTCCAACACGAACATGAACCTACCAGTACCACGTGAGGCCCATAACACACACAAACATTCGCGTCGCGTCGCGCGTCCTTGGCGATTCTTACCCCGCTTAATCCCACCCTTCGATGTTCATCAATGGCTTTACGTCGACGTTCATCACTCCTCGGATTCATAACTCACATGCGACTTGCCTTGTTTCTCGTAATCTCTAAAATGCCATGTATATGAAGGGCCATACATGTATATCATCGTCTACAACAACGATACAACGTCGCTTTGACAGGAAACAACAAAGCGTTGACGATTTTGCCATCAGTGCTGCGACTCCCGCTTTACCACTCCGAAACGCCCGGACCGGAAATCAACACGCCGTGACGTGAATGGCGCATCTGATACCTTTTCACTGGCGCCATCATAGTCAAAGCCCACGGTGATAACGAGCACGAGTCCACAGTCGGCGGGGAAATCAAGGAATAGACACAGTCTCCGTAGGTATGCTATACATGTCACGCTTTTCCGGATCCTTATACGCAGAGTCATAGCGCGAGTACGACGGTGCATTCGTGCATAATATACGGAACGCCTGCAAAGTCCAACCACGAACGTTATCATGTCACCAGGAGATAGCATGATTCGATTCGGTGGTTGAGTAAGCTTGAATGCAAACATGACAGATATTCACAGGTTCAGCGCGCACTACAATATCTCAGCGTACGTCACTGCAACTGCCGCTGCGGCTTGCGAGGCCAGTGTATATTATCAGGTAGTGATGAATGGACTCCCACATGTTCTGACGGTAGATAGTCGGCGAGTGCGGGCCATGTCAGTGATGACCTGGCCCTCTTGTTGAACAACGCATGCTGCTGTACCTGCATCGCATAAGAAACGTGTCCGCGTTGGCGTGCTAGTAGTCTACTATCAGTCATGGACGTGATTATGTAGACCTTGATTTATTAGATCTATGACGTGCGAATGGCCCTTCAAGCTTTCAAGCATCGAATACATCCTCTCCAATTATTGCTCGTAGCTTCATCACGAATTCAGCAGGGTCTGATCTGCGGAGGGAAAATACTTGATCAGTAACGTCCTGCTCGAATTATGAACATCATACGAGAAGTTTGGTAAAAACTGACTCAATATACAATCACTCGTCCAGTCGTCGCATATGACGGATATGAACAGAAATTTGATCAACAACTCGGAGCAAGGCGAGAAGGAGTCCTGATACATATCGGCCGAATATACTTCAGCAAAGCCCCAAACGACGCCATTAAGAGGGACTACGGATGCAGCAGTCCAAGGTGACTCGTTTGAAAGGAGTCAATGCCTGCACATATGAGTTCTATCAGCCAACAATGTTCGACCTGCGATTGGGTTCACAATACCGATGATTCTGCCAACTTTGTCAGCATGATGGACACCGACCATGTGTACCCGAGCAAGTGCTGTAATCAATGAAGTTCCACTGGACGGGTGTATACATCGTATGCGACCAGCCTCCCGCTACTTCATATATAAACTTTCATCAGACCCATGGTGCACAAACCGCCCATCGCTATCTTTCTCTCCCACCCTCCCTTTGGCCGTCGCTCAGAGGCTCACGATGGCTATCAAACTTTTCGGATCGTCGGCGTCCCAGTCAGGATGCACGCGCTGCGTCCTCACGGTCCTCAAGGAGAAAAATGTACCGTACGAGTTTTTCGCGGTCGATCTAGTAAAGGGTGAGCAGAAGGCGCCTGAATACTTGAAGAAGCAGCCGTTCGGCCAGGTGCCCTACATCGACGACGACGGTTTTGTCTTGTTCGAGAGCCGCGCAATCAGCCGCTACATCGCGGCAAAGTACCGCGACCAAGGTACGCGCGGGCTTCTCCCAGACCCGTCCGACATCAAGGCCAACGCTCTCTTCGAGCAGGCTGTGAGCATCGAGACCAGTAGCTTCGATCCGTTCGTGAGTCGCATCTCCTTTGAGAAGTTTGTCAAGCCGTAAGTACAGCATCCAGGAATTGTGGTTCTGCACTCAACGTCTGGGAGATATTAACGGGTTGCGTCAGGATAAGAGGCGGTATCACAGATGAGGCGCTGTTATCCAATCTCGCTGCAACGCTTTCTGAAAAGTTGAAGGGCTACGAGGCCATCTTATCCAGGCAGAAATATATGGCTGGGGACGTAAGTGTCGATACATTGCAAAAAACACCGAGACGCTCACTTGATTGTGCGTAGGAGATCACCCTCGCAGATCTCTTCCACCTTCCGTACGGTAGCTCGCTCGCGCCAGCAGGACTCTCCCTTCTCGAGTCTAACAAGTATCCGAACGTCGCCAGGAAAGTTCTTGTGTCCTCGTGGCCAGGCATTATGCATTATGACTCACGTCCCCTTTCCAGGTGGTGGAAGGATATCTCATCCCGCCCGTCGTGGCAGGCTGTACAGACTGGCCAATAGAGTGGGGAATGGGGACGAGATATCCGGCATCGTACGGAAGGAGCATTTAAACACTGTTATTGAAGATGAGGAGACCCCGATATATCTGAATGTATGAGTAATCTAGTATCCCCTCCTGTAGTGAGAAGTGCGCCCTCAAATCCTTTTCCCGACCGTTCGGGACCACCGTGTTGTTATCGCTTCCAGCGATATAGAGCGGTGCACAGCACAGATTCAGCATGTCTGGCCTTTGTACAATGCTGCTGTACCCAGTGATGACGAAACGACATCCGTGGTTGGTAGTGATAGCGGGCACAGGTCGATAGTCGATAGACTGGGCGAGCAGATCTGTGTTGCGCAGACTTTGCGCCCCCCTCTCTGTTGGACAGAGTAGACTGCTGAACGCGCATGCTGCATGGGCGTCTGCAAAGTGCAACCGCGAAGGTCATCGTGGCGCCAGGACAGGTTCGGCGTATAGTAAGCTCTCAGCGGACGGCGATACGGCTGACGCGTATCGTCTGCGTTATCTGTAAAAATTACCACAGCATCAGGAAACCTAAAGTCAGCAAAAGTCGCACAAGCAACAACAGAATTGAGACGTTACGCAGTGCATATAGAGCATTACCCTGAACCGATATTTGCAGATTTGACATTATTCCATCTTCTGTATTTTGCTTCGTCCTGCCAAGACATTCCAGTGGGCGGAGGAGTGGGTGCGGCAGAGTCCGGCACCCCGAGTCCAGTCCTATTAGCCCTTTGTATGGCTTGCAGAGGCTCAAGCAGGGCCACAGAACCTTCGACGCCATCCTCTTCTGACATCCCCAGGCTAGTCCCGGGTTGCCAGCCCTGCTTCATTAGCAGCTTATGTCCAATGTTGCTACTGGGGAGAGGTGTAGGAGGAGCAGAAACAGGCGGAGAAGGAACGAGGGGTGTGGATGGGGTTGCACGCGGCGAGGCGATCGTCAAAGGGCGTGAATCCACTCCAGGAGCATCAGAGGCACCGATGTGCAGCGCACGTCTTTTCGCGCTACGGTCCACGTATGCTGATGCCCTCGCCTCTGCTGGAGCCTGAGCCGGTGGCGTGCTATGCCTCGACAGAAGACTGCGCTTCAGCATCGTCAAAGCCTTTTTCGGGTCCCTCCCTTCATGTACAACGGCGTTCCCGCTACCAGCTTCCGCCTCGCGCTTGCGCTTGCGCGCCGCCTCGTGTTCTCTGCCCTTCCGGTCATGAAACAGCGGGATTTCGTCACCACCCTTGGGCGAGCACAAAGCGCAAGGCTCTCTGTCTTCGTGAATATGTACCACGAACGTGGTGCTGCCCAGTGAAAGCTCGTCAAGGTGTCGCAATCGACGCGGGACGCTTGACACGCGCGGCTGCGAGAGTCTCTGGCCCCTCGGGTCTCTTTTCGCACTGGTACTAGGGTCCGAATCAGCACTAGCACCTTCCGCGCTGACTCCCGTACCCGCAGCGCGGATGAAGGTACCGTGCTTGCTCCCCATATCAACGACGGCCCACTCGAGGCGCGCATCGTCCCAGAAAAGTGTTGCGTGCAGTTTGCTCACCTCCATCTCCTTGAGGCGCACGCGCGGTGTTTGTGCACCTGGTGCGGGTGGATCGCGACCGAACTCGATCTGTGTGTGCCCGTCGAGGACAGCAAGCTTCTGCGCGCGCGGGAGAATACCTGTGGAGAGTACGAGGAGTCGCAGGGTGTGAATAGTGCTGGACGTGCTGGTCGTGGATGCTTGTGTTGACGAAGAAGGGGAAGTATTTGAGGAGCACGCCTGAGAAGGTCCGATGGGCACAATATTGTTGTATGGGTATAGAGTGTCAGGAAATGAGTTGGCCGCGTATCCAGTCGAAGGAGTCGTCCATCCATCATCGTCAGAGGGAAACTCGAGAGCCGGGTGATAGATAGATCCAGAAACCTTCTCCTGTATCTCTCCGTCCTCCATTCGCCTTTCTGTAAGTTGACTGGGTATCAGGTTGGTATTCAGGGATTGGCAAAAGAGCTCGGATAGCCGTTGGCGGATCCGGAAGAGACGTCTGGCGCGGCGACAGAAAAGGAATTGAGCGCTCATCATCAGTGGCGCCCGCAGTTCCACGTGCTTGGTCGCTGGCGCCACTTCGCGTTCACGAGCGCCGCTCGACTCGATGTCTACGTGAACTTCCACCGAATCATCGTTCAACCCTGCTGTCGACAGCCTGCAAAATACATAGTCTTGCGTATATTGACGTGTACATATTCTATACTCAACTCAAAAGTAAGTGCATTAGTTCGGAATAAACGTTCGCACGGTGCCGCACACTGACAGGCTATTGGTAGGCTACATCGTGTATACCGCTAATACGTTGCGGGATTCACTAGACATCGTGCCGAGGTTTTTTCACACGCCTTGAAAGACGTTATTGGGTCAATCAGCTACAGCCTGTCTATCCGCACCCGGAATCCATGGAATACCTGTCAGAGGTGCGAAGCATCTTCCGCAAAAGGCGTAGCCTGACCATCTTCTTTAGGACCGCCTGAAGCTTATGCTGCACAAGGAGTGGCTGTCGAAGATAGATAGCAACAAGTCTGTGCCATACTTACTGGTACGTGTACTTGCATGTTCGGCACAGAACAACGTAATGATGCTGTGGCTCGCGGCCCAGTAGAAGTTCTATTCGTCGACGGTGGACCAATGTTGCTGTATTATGATAACAGACACAAAAGAGGTCTGGGGGGAAGGTGACTGCAGTCTGTCTATAATACCAACAACAAAGAACTAACCTCAGCGGTTGGACAGTCTTAACCAGCAAGCAGTTTGCTCGAAGGTGGCGTGAATGCAACCCAACGCACGCGCCTTCGCTAACAATATCTGACGAGGAAGAGGATGAATGGCGTAGCGAAGTGGTAGAACTCTTGAGCTCTGTGCACACCCTCGGCGGTGTCATCGATCTGTCTTTTGATGTTGTGGAATCTCGCAACGCGGTCAGTAGACGGTTCTTTTCAAAGTTTCAAACATTCGCTCAACTTTTACCCTATTTGCACGATCACAGGACTTTGCTTTTGAATTGGGAAGCAGTGAATTCAAGTGGCGTTGGGAAACATATTCTTTAGGGCCCAAAGTACATCCCATCTCATATGGCCATATAGGCATGCAGTACTGACGTGACTTTCACAATCGCGCAGGTATCAGCTGATGTGATTTCCAAACACCTCGTTATGCCCCTAATCAGCGTCACGCATCTGGTGTTCGCTTCGGCAGATCCTGTTCGCGAACTGTCCGAAGCGGATTTGGAAAAGGTAGCGTTCGATACGGACTCTTTATGGCTCGCATTATGCGTTATTCACATATGCACCTCACAGGCAGTCGATAAGGTCGGCAGAACGGCTCGACGAACGGTGGACACGCATGTGAAGAACGCTATTTCGAAACCGCGTGTCGCGACCACCCTACGGCGCATGACTGCTATGTTTAATTTCCTCCCAGATATGCGTGAGTCGCCAGAACGTGCGTGCTCGGAGTCATATCACTCATGCCGCGGTTCCAGCTCCCATTTTATCGGACGTAGAAGCACCCAAATTTAAGCTGCCGGCGATGGAACAGCGTTCTCGAGCACCCTCGAAGCCGCCACACGTCGCGTCCGCGACCTCGCCTCCAGGACCGTCAATCCCATCGGTAGGTGTCTTACCCAGAGTATATGGAAATGGTATTGACCATATCTACCAGGCACGCGTGCCGTCTGAAGAACCGCCTTCGAGGTCAGGTGTGAAGAGACCTTCTGTCGACATTTCTAGGAAGCAAGCTGCGGATGAAGACTCGGAGACAGAGCGATCCTCCGACGAAGGCGAACAGGTATCGGGTAAGGGGAAGGCCAACGACAAACCGCTGTCAAGCCAAACACGCTTCTCTGAAAAGAAGGGTCACTTCGTGGCTCCAGCACAATCAAGTAGTGGTGCTGCATCGCCCTCGTTATCTCGAGGCCCACCGCAAGGAAAGGAGAAGGAGAAGGAGAAAGAATCTGAACCATTATCTGACACTGACATGTCGTCCTCTCCGGTACGACCGACGAAGAAAGCGAAGAAAGCACGCGACTCGTCTTCAAGCAGTGATGAAGATAGCGAGGCTGAACGAAAACGTCGAATCGCACAGTTAAAGGGCTCATCAAGTCGAGGCGCTAAGCAACCTTTGAAACGAGGAGGGAGACGATTTTAGTGACTTGTAATAAGGCATGTTCGATGTACACGAGGACATCTGTCCCTAATCTGCTCTCATGAAACTGCGCTATCAAGGGTACCTTCTGCATCGTGGTCTCCAGCCCTTTTCAATGCTGCAAAGTTTCCACGTCTGTGGGGAGTTAATACCTGCATAGTTACCAGGCGCGTCCGTTAACATGATGCACGTATATCAGTTGGTTGTAATTAACTACTTCTTATACCAGAGTGAATACCTCGCGGCACAATATCATGCTCAGGTACAGGGCCCGGCTGGATTCTAATGACCGATCTCTGGTCGTGGGCTGCATTCAAGTTTCTAGCGGGATCTATACTACGTGGGTCTACAGACCAGTGATCTGGAGCAAGATGCCCCATCTTTGCAATTACGAGCGCTCCGCTAGCAGAAAATGCACGCCGCTCTACAAAGGGGAGGCCCATAGCTCAGAGATGGATGCGGATGTGCGGTCAGCATGACGCTCTCAACTTCCAACTTTCGAACAGATGGGCAGGCGGCGATAATGCACGAAGCCCGCATTCAATCACCGGCACATCACTCCGAACTCGTCCTTTGAATAACATGATTGAAAGATACACGAACAAAGAACACAACACGCAGCGCGACACAGTGAGACATGTCCTGATTTGGTCCGGAGCGTCGTCTGTGGATGTGAAAGAGTTGTCCAAAGACGTGGTTGTCACCGTCGTCTGCTGTTGCGAACGTGGGCATCCAGCGCCCTGGCTCTACAGTCGTCGCAAGCCTCCTGTATGATATTGGCAACCTTCCTGCGATCATTGTACGTCTAGCGGAGAACTGAATGGATATCACATACAGACATAGAGGAGATTACTCACCCTAGGGCATCCGCAATTAATGGCGGTATGTCTGTGAGCAGAGCTCAAAGCGCAATTGGGCGAGTTACAATCCATGCGATTGCCAGTATAGTGCAGTAGAACATCGTGCTGATGGGAGATAGTTGAGAGAAGTCAGAAGAACAACGAAGCTCGCGAGATTTACCCCGCAACCCCTGTGGCGACTAACCAAACTGGATTTCATAATAATCAGCCTGGGGTATGCGAAGATCAGGAATCGAAAGAAAAATCCTCACCATTCTTCGTAGCACATCTTTAATTCCACGGTATAGTGAGTCGGATGCTGAAACAGCTGGAGGTGGAGCGCAGATTGGGAGAGACGGATACTAAACGGAGAGTCAAGAAGTAAAAGCCGTGCCACTGCAGCCATTATATACCGTCAGGTTGTATTGAAGGTGAGGCATGGAGCTCCCATGATGTCTGACCAAATCTTCGCTGGGATCGGGGAGGCCTGCGGCGAAGCAGTAACGTCACGAGTTTGATACGAGAGAGTATAAGGCTGATCATAGCACAAGAGTCCGAATGGTATAGTTCCCGATGCAGACAGACCAGAGGCAAGTTACGGTACTTGTTCAGCAGGATTATTGAGTCAAGGCACCAGTGCTGAGTCGTCCCAGATAAGCAGTCAATCTAGCGGCACACGATAGGCAACGAGATCCGTGTCGGAGAAGCGGCCAGGAGATGTTATAATCAGCAGACCGTCGCTTTAGATCCACGAGTCTCGCGGCGAGCGAGTATAAATTGATGTCTTCCTTCGCAACCCCTCCAGAGTGATATAGATGCATTCGCCACTAAGGCTCGGATGGTGGGAAAAAGCCGGCGATATTCCGCGTTGCCCGTGAAAAGGGAGTTGTCAGCGCCACTCGCTAGTTTGACGGGAAGACACGGAGTCAACGAGTATACTGTAAACCGTAGTCTTTTGATAGTTTGCCGAGTGCAGCCTGGATCATCCTGCACCATTGTCCTCAAGTTATGACGTGTTTCGGCGGCCACATTTGGAGAACCTATTGTATTCTGTTGGAAAGTTATCGATAGTGAGGTCCTTTCGAAAGCAGAGTCATTGAAATGCTCCGGCTCCGAAAGCGTGGCCGTGTTGCATAATCCTGTGAGCAGCTATTAGGGTATGGGAGATAGGAGCAATCAAAGAGCACGAACAGCTAGCACATCGTGATCATGGGACTGTTCAAAAGACTGAGATCACGAACCGTCTCCGGGAAACCGCAATTGTGATGTCTTCTATACCGTCAGAGACTGAACTGACCGCCAGCAACTCCGACAAAACGTCTCAATATCCGCCACGTGGATAGAAAGGTGTATGACTGGACTATATACGGGAAGGATGATCCTACGAGACCAGCGGTCTCCCAAGCTAAGCGGGTCAAACTCGCTAAGACAATGGGAAGTTTATATTGCTTCGGCATGCAAGGAGGTTTTGGAAGGCCTGATATTTGGAGTGTTTTGTGCCACGGTCGTATGGACTAAGATAGCAGGCCACACGTAACGGACTTTCTGATAGTTAATGTTCATGCCGGGGGTAGATTCCCCAGCTAGCATGAGAGTATACGTGTTGGCGACTATTCTGTGGAAAAATACAATCGATGAGTGTGAACAACAGTATCAATAGGCAAATACATTCTAGTAGGCACCGCCTGTTCAAGACAACGTCGATGTTTCACCCCACTAGCAAATGTACAATGTTCTTACGGGTCCGAGGAGTGGAGCGGGTTGGCGATCACAGCCAAACGAGGGCATATTTCGGACCGTATCTTGACTTAACAATAAGTCGCAATCCTTCGACTGTTATGTGCGCATTAGCACCGAAAGCTGGTCACAGGCTGTAGAGGCTGTTCGAAGGTATAGATTATTCTTTCCTGCGCTCTTAATATGGCAAATGTGTTACCACCACACATACCACGACGATTGATGATCTAAAATATACTTCAACGGCCATGTTGTGGGGTGTAGGATACGATGGAGAAGATAAGGGAGTGGTTTGAATTGGCGAAGAGAGCACCCCAGATTTTTGAACGTCCCAAGCCAGAAGGAACTTGAACAGGCGCGCGTGAGGGCGCTTTTTCGACTTCTCTCGGCTGTCACTTGTTGAAGACGATCAATCAGGTACAACTTGACATCTCACATCCATACTTCAGGACGCTCATCGTACCCGTGACAACCCGTCTATTACGACGCAGGCGAAAGAAAAGCCATGGCCGCTGAAGAAGCTATGAGCGGACCAGCTATTGCGACTACGAAGGTAATGTGTATCTGGTTACTCAGACGGACCGTTTCGAGCTGAGAAACATCAACAGGTGAAGACAAAAGCAAAATCGCGCTACCTCAAGGCTAAGAAGGAAAGACGGAAGAAGCGCAAGACCGTCACTCCTACAGGAGGAGCGCCACCTGCAGAAACATCTATAGAACATTCGGACGAGGATCCTGATGAGAATGTTGCTGAACACGGGGAAAAACCCGACCACCGAATGGAAGTCGAGCCTACAAGCGCAAGGACAGAACCCTCAGAAAAGCGCGAAGAGAAGAGAGTAAAGAAACGTCGCAAGGTTCAACCAGCTGAGGGCGAGGACGCGGAGATACCTATTGACATCGACGACGAGGAGAAAGGGGAGCAAGAAGAAATGGAGCCCATATCAAACCAATCCGAAGGGAGGCGGTCTCTCACACCGCAAGTTACTCTTCCATTATTTCCTCCTCCTCGACAGCCAGACGCTCCCTCAAAATCGACTCTTGCACTGCAAGGCTTGGACCAGGCTCTGGTGGAGGCTGAGTTGATAGACCCTCGAACGACGATTCCTGTCTCCGACGATCTAGAAGAAATTTCCCATGGGCTTACTGAGAAGATGAGGCAGCGCCTGAAGGATCTAGGTATATCTGAGCTGTTTGCAGGTGTGTTTTCACGTATTCTCAGCACTTCTGAATGGGCTGATTGAACGAACGCTACAGTACAGACGGCGGTAATTCCTTTCCTTCTCTCGGATCCTAAACAAAGATCATTGTACCTCCCGTACCTCCCGCCTCGCGATGTGTGCGTTTCTGCACCAACGGGAAGCGGCAAAACGCTTGCTTACGTTGTACCCATAGTAGAGGTATGTTTCCGACCAATGCATTTATCGGTCCGTGCTGTATCTTCTTCTTTCTAGATCCTTACTTCCCGAGTTGTCACCCGCTTGCGTGCGCTTATCGTGCTGCCCACGCGCGATCTAGTGACCCAAGTGCGGGAAACCTTCGAAGCAATAGGGAAAGGACACGGTCTCAAGATTGCCACCGCAACTGGGCAACACTCCTTTGCACACGAACAATCTCAGTTGGTCGCCGATAGGTCTCACAAGTAAGTCTGTATTCCATTGAATTTGTCGCGAGTCTCAATTGTCCTCCAGACGTTGACCTTAGCATACAGTTTACAAGGCGGTTCAAGCAAGATTGACATCCTCATCTGCACCCCTGGTCGTTTGATAGACCACTTGAAAGGGACACCAAACTTTTCGTTGCAGCATCTCAGATTTCTAGTTCGTGATCATTGGGGATTCGCAGCTCTTGGTTACTTACGTTTCTGTAGGTTATCGACGAAGCTGACCGCCTTCTCGCTCAATCGTTCCAGGACTGGCTGTCGCAGGTGCTAGCTGCTATACATCCAGCACCTGTGGAAGCAAATACTTCTGCAGACCTTGGTTGCACCTCTATGCCGCCATTGGATATCATCCCCGACGCTGTCGCTCCTTCTTTCATTGATCGATTGCGCGACGTTCGACATATACATGGTGATTTAGATGAGAAGAGAGAATCATCGTGTCAGAAACTATTGTTTTCTGCAACACTGACTCGCGATCCCTCTAAAATCGCCGCCTTAAACCTAAAGGATCCCAAGTACTTCGTCGTTCAGACACAGTCCGGAGAAATTTCAAGCAAGGAAGATGGCATGCTCGACCTTGTCATGGAGAAGTTTAGCATGCCTGCTACGCTCACAGTACGTCGTTCTCACACTACTTTGGAATTACCAACTAAAACACAATCCCAGGAACACATGATCGTCTGCGAATCATCACAGAAGCCATTGATGCTATTCTATCTCGTCCATGTACACAACGTTCGGAACGCCTTGGTGTTCACAAAGTCTGCAGAGTCTACTACACGGCTCGTCCGACTATTTGAGTTTTTCGAGTCAATACGAAGCACTGCAGCCGGGACATCGGATAAATCTGTAATCACATTGCGCGCATATTCGAGCGATCTACCGGCCGGTGAACGAAAAGCTATCCTTGACAAGTTCAAGAGTCAAGAAATCCACATGTAAGTTCCTTTAAAACTAAAATTGAAGGCTGCCTGCTTATGTTCCTTCTTTGTCGTCTTGTAGCCTTGTCTGTTCGGATCTGATATCCCGGGGTATCGACATCAGCCATGTGTCTCACGTCGTTAGTTACGACGCACCCGTGGACATGCGGAAGTACGTCCATCGTGTTGGCAGAACCGCAAGGGCTGGACGTGCAGGAGATTCCTGGACTTTGGTGGAGGAGCAGGAGGTACGTGGACACGATTACTTCCATGCTTGCAAATTTAAACATCTGTGTTAGGCACGGTACTTCAAAGGCATGATGAAGGACGCGGATCACCTGGCAGCTGTGAAGCGCTTGAGAGTATCTGAGAAGGATCTGGCTCCGTTAATGCCACCTTATGAGGTGTGTATCCATGTAGTTCCCACTGGTTTACATACTCATATCCACCCAGAGTGCATTAGAGAGATTGAAGGATGTTTATGCCCGATCCAAAGGCTGACCATGTTTGTCGAGGCCATATTGTCTGCAGACCGGGACCTCACGTTTCGGCGTGCCGTTCTGGTCGGCGCGCCTCGTTGCATGATAACGCCATGATCCATCGTCGATGATTCAATATGGCGCCTACTTAGTCCCCCGCTCGGAAGTAACTTCACTTGCGTATCTCGTTGTTACACGTGTACCTTGTCCTTGCCAGGAGAGGTCCGCTGGGCTTGTACAGTGTGGACCCAGCCTTGTAAACCTCGATTGTGTTGATCATGAGTTGTTTTTGTTAGGGAGTGTTGAGCTACAGCTGCAGCATACCTTGAAATGAGTCTGAGGATTTTAATGTCGATGAAACACAAGTGTTTACGCACACACTGTGAAACTGCGGTCTTTGGGGGTTTATTCAGTCTACTGTATGTAGTAGCTGCCGCAGACTAACATGAACAAACAACATGGGCCGCGGGTGTTATCCTGTGTTATCATGGTGCCTGTCTACTTTCCCAATTTCCGTCCTACGGCTGCTGACTCAGACCAATCTGCCCACTGTCATATGGTGAGAAGCCGCAGCCGCAGAGGCCGACATGGTCAATACGATAATTATTTGAGACCCTCTCCTTTTACCTGCGAGGCCCTCTTGACCGGCCGCGACGATCACTGCAACCTTCCTCGTTGTTTGGGAACCACTCGCTACACCGGCTAAGCTATGGGCAAAGCAGAAAGTGAATACGATGTCGAGGCTGCCGAGAAGATGGAGAAAGTAGTTTCGGTGGCCACAGAAAGCGGCCCTGAGGATGCAACTCCAGAGAAGATGTTTTCCAGGTGAGCCACCGGTTTCTGATTTGTATCGTCTTTGGGTTACTACGCAATAAGCGCAATTGCTTTCCAAAGGGAAGGGAAGAAAATAGTGCTAGCGATCCTTGTGCCGTCATTTAGTCAAACCGTGCGCTTGACAGGACCTATCATAGCTTATGATAGGCCCGTCGAATGCGATAGAACGTAGTATGTCATTACCTCGCACCATTGTGTTGTATCATGACGCGTCGTTTGTACGAACATGATACAATACGTCGGTCCCAAGCGCACGGTCGATATTTTGCATTGTATACCAGCGCCTCAGCCCTTACTTTCTTTGCGATGAACGTATCATTGATGCAGGATGTACCAGATTTCCGATGCCATTCATACCGAAGAGTCCACCGCCACCCAAGGATTCTATCGATGACGCAGAAATACTGCCGGAGACAACTGCTGGATGGTTCAGTCTCTTGACATTCGGTTGGATCACTCCACTACTCGCCCTAGGATATGCCCGGCCACTGGAGGCACCCGACCTTTATAAGCTTCAAAACAGTCGGTCTGCCGCGCTCATTGCCGCGAAAATAAACAGGTCTTTCGACATGCGTCGACTTGAAGCAGATGAGTATAATCGTCGCTTGGCTAAAGGAGAAATCTCCCCTGGGTGGCGGAAAGCTTGGTGGCTCCTCCGAGGTCGCGTTGCTGAGCGTGAGCGAGCATGGCGCAACCACGATGGCAAGATGCGTGCAAGTCTTACTCTGGCAATGAACGACAGTGTAAAATGGTGGTTCTGGACTGGAGGCCTCCTGAAGATATCCAGCGACATAGCGACTATTCTGACCCCTCTCCTCGTCAAGGTGGGTACAGCATTGCTCTATATACTTGACATCTGCTGATCACCGACATCAAGGCTATCATATCATTTGCTACCGACTCTTACAAGTGAGTGGCATCATTGCATCCAATTCGATGACGTCCGAATCGATTCGGGTCTCTCAGCGCGCATCTAGCTGGCCGGAATGATCTTGCCCCTCCTGTCGGTAGAGGGGTTGGCCTTGCGTTCGGGCTTATGGCTCTCCAACTGGTGGCGTCTTTCTGCCAACATCATTTTTTCTATCGGAGCTCTTCGACCGGAGTGCTTCTGCGCGGTGGTCTCATCACTGCAATCTACGACCGCTCTCTGAGGCTGACGTCTCGCGCTCGAACGACTCTGACAAACGGTAAACTGGTCAACCATATCTCCACGGACGTTTCACGTATCGATTTTTGTTGTGGATTCTTCCATATGTCATGGAGTGCGCCAATCCAAATGGTGATCTGCCTCGTTCTTCTTCTGGTCAATCTTGGTCCTTCGGCACTAGCGGGATATGCGTTCTTCGTGCTTTGTACACCGATACAGACGCGAGTCATGCGCCGTCTCATGGGCCTCCGTCAGAAGTCGATGTTCTGGACAGACAAGCGTGCAAAATTGCTCCAGGAACTCTTGGGTGGAATGAAAATCATCAAGTACTTTGCTTGGGAGATACCCTATTTGAAAAGAATAGGCGACTTCCGGAGCAAAGAGATAGCGTAAGTCTTCAAGTTCTAATCGAGTACAACTAGCTTACCTCCGCCTAGATACATCCGGTCTCTTCTGATGATTCGGTCCGCAAATAACGCGGTCGCCATATCGTTGCCTGTTCTTGCATCCGTGCTCTCTTTCGTGGTGTATTCACTGTCAGGGCATAGCCTGAACGCCGCGGATGTCTTTGCCTCATTAACTCTTTTTACCCTCCTCCGCATTCCTTTGATGTTCTTACGTGAGTTGTATCTCAGTGGCTCAAGCTCAATCCAATTCTCATTTTGTCTGTCAGCGCTCTCGTTCAGTGCTATCGCCGATGCACAGAATGCTATAGGACGGCTCTACGGGGTGTTTGAAGCTGAGCTTATATCGGAAACAAAAATTCAGGACCCGGCCATGGATGTAGCTATCAGGGTTGTTGAAGCAGACTTTACATGGGATAGTCCTCCGCCGGAAGTACAGAAAGGCGATGACGGAAAGGACCTCGTGGCTCAAACGAAGGAGATTCAAGAGCTCGTTTTCAATCTCAAAAACGTGAACATGGAGATTCCGAAAGGCCAACTAACGGCCATCGTTGGTAAGTGGATATCACACATATATGTGAGACGTTCATAACAGTCCGGAACAGGGCCTGTTGGTAGTGGAAAAACGTCCTTGCTTGAAGCTTTGATAGGCGAGATGCGTAGAACCGCTGGCACCGTGCGCTTCAACGGGTCCGTTGCTTATTGTCCTCAAAGCGCATGGATACAGGTACGCAGTTGGCAGTTTTCTGTATGCGCCAACGGTTTCTTACAGTATTTTTAGAACGCCACAATTCGGGATAATATCATCTTTGGCCGTCCCTTCGAGGAGGATCGTTACTGGGCAGCTGTCAAGGACGCTTGTTTGGAAACCGACCTTGACATGATGCCTCACGGTGACTTGACCGAGGTTGGCGAACGAGTGAGTTTGTCAGGCAGGGTCTGTCAGTCCTGTTTCTGACGAACATATATTAGGGCATCTCACTCTCCGGTGGCCAGAAGCAAAGGATCAATATTTGCCGTGCGATCTATGTTGGCGCGGACATCCAGATCTTTGATGACCCCCTTTCGGCTCTCGACGCACATGTCGGCAAGTCTGTCTTCCAGAACGTCTTCATGAATGCGTCTGCTGGGAAAACTCGTATCCTTGTGACGCACGCCGTCTACTTACTCCCTCAAGTCGACTATATATACACGGTTATAGATGGACGAATTGCCGAACGGGGAACGTACCCTGAACTTTTGGCTAACGAGGGCGCGTTTGCTCGGTTTGCACACGAGTTCGGCGCAAAGGAAGAACAGGAAGAGGAAGAGGAAGAAGCCATTGAAGAGACGGATGCAGCGAAGGAAGCAAAGCAAGCCAAGAGGAAGGCTAATACGAGCAATGCACCGCTCATGCAGGTTGAAGAGCGCAATACCGGCGCAGTCAGCGGCGAGGTCTATAAACAATACCTCAAGGCTGGCAAAGGAGTTGTCATCATCCCGCTGCTCATAATGGCCCTGACCTTTATGCAGGGTACCCAAGTCATGTCGTCGTACTGGTGAGTATTCCTTGTGCCACAATTCTACATGGGTATCAGGCTGATATCATCGCAGGCTGGTCTATTGGCAGGAAAGGTATGTCCCTCGGTAATCGATTTTATTGCAACGCTAAAATCAGTGCAGAAAATGGCCTCTTCCTTCTGGGTTTTACGTGAGTCAAGCATAACTCCACTCTATCGAAGTACGAAAACCAATCGTGGCGCAGATGGGTGTATACGCCGGTCTTGGCGCTGCCCAAGCTGTCGCCTTCTTCTGGATGGGTCTTATGTTCGCACTATTGACCTTTTACGCGTCAAAAGAGCTGCATAAAGTATGTCAATGTTCAAGCCATCATAGTAGTCAGACTAACGTTAGTGCACAGATTGCGATCAAGCGTGTCATGCACGCGCCGATGTCTTTCTTTGAGACCACGGTGAGCAATCTATAGCTGATGTCAGGGTGTAGTAATCTTACCGTGCCTAGCCTCTTGGTCGTATCATGAATCGGTTTTCCAAAGGTATGCGATCTATCTACTTTGTATCATGTGCGCCGTCTCACTTTCCCCTTCAGATATCGATACAATCGACAACCTTTTGGGAGGTCAGTCCCTTCTGAGGATACGCGGCATCAGTGCCACCATTGATCCTGATTGCAGACTCATTGCGCATGTTTTTTGCTACCCTTTCCAACATTCTGGGAGCGGTCATCCTTATCGCCATCGTGCTCCCGTATTTTCTCATTGCCGTTGTCACGATATCTGCCGCTTATCTGTGGGCAGCTATGTTCTATCGTGCTAGTGCACGGGAGTTGAAGGTATGCTTCACCGTCACAGCGCAATATACACAGTCTTAACTTCATGCCTTATCACAACACTAGCGTTTAGGTACGTATTCTCGGTGACTGCGCGAGAACGCGAAAGTCTCAAGCTTCTTATGTAGATGCAATCCTTCGATCTTCGTTGTACAGTCACTTTTCAGAGTCGCTCTCAGGACTGGCCACCATTCGTGCTTACGGGGAGTCTGAGCGGTTCCTGAAGGATAATCAAAAGAGAACTGATGTCGAGAATCGGTAAGTAGTCTTCATCAGTAAGCAACGCCCGCCGCTGACATTTACGCAGTGCATACTGGCTCACTGTCACCAATCAGGTTTGTCGAGACTTGCTCATCCATTATATCAACAATCTAAACCTCTAAACCGTACATGCAGCGATGGCTCGGTATACGATTAGATTTTCTGGGTATTCTCTTGACTTTTGTCGTGGCGATCTTGACCGTAGGGACGCGGTTCAGCATCTCGCCTTCACAGACAGGTGTAACTCTGTCTTATATCATAAGTGTCCAGCAAGTAAGCAATATTTCTACATTATCGTCTTACGAAAGTCTTATCGTCAATACCTAGGCATTCGGATGGTTAGTCCGGCAAAGCGCAGAAGTCGAGAATAACATGAACAGTGTGGAACGAATTGTAACCAATCGGCTTTTTCTAGTAGTAATCTCCAGAAGCTAATCAGTCAATACAGATTCACTATGCAAATGAGCTTGAGCAGGAGCCGCCGCATTTAATACCCGACAGCACGCCTCCAGCGCCATGGCCGTCAAAGGGACAAGTAGAGATGAAGAATATAGTGTTGAGGTACCGCCCTGGCCTCCCTGATGTGCTGAGGGGATTGTCGATGTCAATTCGCCCAGGCGAGAAAATTGGCATCGTGGGTCGGTGAGTGCAATAAGTCGTGCATGCTCAGTGTCGTATACCTATACTGTTCACAGCACGGGTGCAGGAAAGAGCTCTATAATGACCGCGTTATATCGGCTTGTCGAGCTCACGAGTGGTTCTATCGTCATTGATGGCGTGGATATATCGCAGGTCGGCTTAAACGATGTACGGCGAGGATTGGGAATCATTCCCCAGGATCCTGTAGGTGACTTTGATGAACCCTGCTGTAATGTGTATTAATCCATCTTTGAAAATTAGCTGTTATGTAAGTCTTATATGCTTGCGCGATTACCTAGATATTTGACGGCCACTTGCAGTCTCTGGAACTATGCGGAGCAACCTCGATCCGTTTGGGGTTCATGATGACGCACGTCTATGGGACGCTCTAAGACGGTCGTATCTGGTGGAGGACAAGCGACAATATTCAGTAGACGGTGGTGATGACGATGCTACGTTGCCCGGCGCTCGCACGCCAACTAGCAGGTTCACTCTAGACAGTCTCATTGAAGATGAGGGCGGGAATTTGTCCGTTGGACAGGTTCGTGCCAACGTCTCTGCATGTGATTCGATTGCTAACGTTTGATTGGCATCTAGCGATCTCTGGTTTCTCTTGCACGCGCTATTGTCCTGGACACAAAAATCTTCATCCTTGACGAAGCTACCGCCTCAGTTGATTACGAGACCGATAAAAAGATCCAGGATACCATTGCCACTGAATTCAAGGATTGCACTATATTGTGCATAGCACGTTAGCATCTTTCATTAGACCTCTCAAATCAAGCAAACTGAAGTTCACCTATCTTTCAGATCGCTTACGAACCATAATTGGATACGACAGAATATGCGTCATGGACGCAGGCAACATAGCCGAGTTCGACGCTCCTGTGAATCTTTTCCAGGTGCCGGATAGCATATTCCGTGGAATGTGCGACAGATCTTCGATTAGTTTGGAAGACATCGAATACGCATCCAAGGCGAGAGCGGTGTAGAGGAGGTACGAAAGACTCGAGCAAACAACAACGAGAAGACTGCGATGCAGATCTAGTTACGATATGAGATAATGATACATGACCCCAATAGAGCTTAGAGATGTAGATGGAATCTGAACCTGGAAATGTAACCTGACATGATTAGAGCTTCGCGTTCTTAGGCATGCTTCTCATCGCTTGTCGCACGCCCAAGTCAGCAAGTACATCCTCCGCTGTGCAAGACAACCGAGGTGAGTAGAGGCTCTTCGGTTGAGAGTGAGAGGGCTCACCTCCCCCAAGCAAAGCATCGAAGGGTATCGTCCGATAGTACTAGGTCTCAATGAGCCAATGTCAGTCCACATTCAGGAAAACGCGCACGTACGTGTTCAATTAGTCGACCCATGCCAGTCTGAGTAACTCCACGTCCGCCAAATATCTGTACAGCATCGATAGCAGACTGTTGCGCGCATCGCGTGCTGTACATCTTCAAGAAAGCGATTTGTCTGCATCAACAAGTCATGAGATGTAGTTAGTGCTTGATGACGCGTGTCCGACATACCCTGCGAGCTTGCTGGCTTGCTCCCGGTAAGACTAAAATCTAGTTAATATGTGACACTCCTGCTAAATGATGGAGGAGAATTTACCATGTTACACATCTGATACGTAATGTTCTCCAACCAGTTCTGAATACTTTCGGTGCGTGCAATCATGCCCGCTAGTTTGCTCCGGATGACAGCCAGGGATGCGAGAGGTTTTCCAAAGGCTTTGCGTTGGGTAATCCATCTGATACATTCAAGTTAAGAGCCATATGCTATGCAAAGTTCAAGCTGAATAACGCACTTCATGCATGCCTCGATCAACAGTCTCTGGCTTCGCGCACTACAACAGCACATCACCCACCGCTCATGGTTGAAGTTGCTATTATGATGCGAGTGGCCGTGAGTAGATGTTATCCAGGCAGGATAGTGGCAATACCCACCTCAGCATGACGAAAATGCCTCCTCCCTCTTCTCCGAGTGTATTAGACACAGGTACTTTCACGTTATCAAATGTTACAAAGGCCGTCCCCGCGGATGGAGAGTATGCCGTCTTGATCGGCTTTGTACTCACACCTTCTTGGCGTTCGACTAAAATGACAGTAAAACCATCCTATAGAATTTGCGATCAACCTCGTGGAAAAGTTGGCTACAGTTCGTCGTTCGTACCTCTGTCTTGCAACCGACTGTAAAGCTGAAAAAGAAGATAATTGTTAGTCGGACATTGACCATTGCTGCATCTATAGCTCTGCTCACTAATCCGCGAACCTGCAACATAACTAATTTAGATCATATGTCGCACAATCTACGTGACTACTCACGTTCCGTTCGTAATCCACTTTTTGTGACCATTGATAATCCAGTGGCTGCCGTCTTCAGTTTTCGTGGCAGTCGTCTGCAGCCCAAACACGTCGCTGCCTGCATGCGCCTCTGAAACCTGTTATATCCATATATGAACCGAACTAGGACAAAAGGCGTCGACACACATACAGCAAGACAGATAAACTTCCTGCCTGATAGCACTTCTGGCACTATTTTCGCTTTCATCTCGTTCGAGCCGAAATTAAGCACCGGCGGAAGCCCGATCACGCAGCCTGCGAGTAGTCCATCTCCATAACCGCGAGAAGAACACCGAACGATCTCTTGGGATATAACAAGCTATTCTGATATTTAGTACCATAGGCTTTGGAGTCATGAACAGAACAGACCTCGTGAAAGTAGTCGAACTATTGTCAAGATACAGGTCAACAAAGTGATAGTGAGTCTCAAGATCAAACAGCTGACCTCCTCCGGTGCCACAATACCGTTCATTAGATTTCGTCCTTGTAGATGCTTGCCTGTATGAAGAATTATTATTATCCATGTGGATTGAAATGTGAGTCTATATTCACCTGGACCCATCCTCATTGCATGCAGATTGACATCGCTGAAGGTACAGTTGTATCAATGCGTGACTCTGAATCCTCACGGATACTTACGCCATTTGATCAAAAACGCTCTGGGAAGGACGTTTGCCGTCTAATTCGTGTTCCTATAGGCGAGAGTCATGAACATGGGGCGAATTCGGGGGATTCAGAAGCGCTACCTGAGCATCAGGATATACTATTTCATCAACAAATTTCCTGACAGCTTGTTGCAGTCGCCGATGGCTCTACAGATACCGTTGAGTATTCCAGTGACATTCCCCGCGGGCAAAACTGACCTCCTTATAGTAGGGGCTTTGGTACCCTTCGACAAGCCACGAGGGCTCTGCAAACGGAACTTTGCTTATTTCACCCGCAAGTTTTCCATGTAGCTGTGACTCCTCTCCGTGTATAACACCTATCTGGAGTCGGCTGTATTGCGGACGCTGGAGCACTTCGTAGAGGTGAAGACCGAAGAATGCTTCAGTCGCGTCCTGTCCGGCTATATGCAAGATTAGTAGATAAAAGTAACGAATGTTAGACACGCACGTATATCCTCCTCTAAGAATACTGCTGCGCCGCCTGGATGAAGGTCTTTGAAGCGAGTGACATCGTATACTTTAGAATCAATAATTATCCACTACAAGGTCAATGAGTGCAATTTCATGAAAGAGGCGCGAGCAGACGAACCAAGTCATCTGGCGTATTATGCTAGGAAAGTGTCAAAGGAAGGATATGATGAGCCCAAGGAGTGAGTTCCGCACCTTCGCGACCTCTTCACGGGTCAGTGTCCGAGTCGTTGGGGTGGAGTTCGTAGTAGACATTGTGGCAGATATCCCAGTTGGTAGTGTATAATTTAGACTTTAGATTATATCTGGTTGCTGTACTAACTTCGTGCTGGAGAGCTGACACTAGAAACTCAGTGTGAACAAAGCGTAGACAAACTGCCACATCGCAGACTCAATGAACCCCAGTCCGAAAGATGATCGTGGAGCGCTAGAGAAAGCGCGCGTCGCGTCCGAGACGGGGCACGTGAAATATGCCACGTGTTTTAAGCGCTCAAATACCGTGAATTTGTTGTGGTCGAGGTCGTCAAATATATCGTCACTGTCCTTGAATGTAGCCCACGATGTCAAGACCATCCATCTACCGCTGACATAACACGACAGAATAGTAGATTGTGGTTGTTGCTGATCGCAATACTTGTACTGATCATGAACACTTTACTCATGCGTCTTCTCCACTCACTCCGGTCACTTAAACTTGAGGCGTCATTTCGTGCTCGGTCAGCTCCATGTTCTCATCGACTCGAGCTCTCACTACGACTGCCATCTCCTCACGTCTATACCACTTACAAGTACTGAAAGAACTTCAGCAAGCGTGACCACGAGGTGAATACAGAGTTGGTAACCTACATGCATCTCTGCTGAAACATAGAACTAGTAGTGCATGAAATTACGAGTACTCCCGCAGCTATCGATAGCGAGAATGTCATCCTTCTCCAAGGTCCCTATATCTGAACTTCCCCTGCCTCCAAACTCGCATATTCTCACTCGACATCTCACTCCCGACCCACAAACACCTTCTCCACCTGAGCTTCGTAAAATTCAGCACGCAAAGCCTAGTCTCCAAAGACGGGCCCGCTTACTTGAGCGTCATGCGCATTTCAGCTATGTCGCGCCCTATCCCCTGCCGTTTCCCTTCAGAGTTTCCCCTGAGGAAGGAGAAGAGGATGCCGACCAAACTACGGTCATAGAGAAGTGGTTGTCTCAGCGGGAAGCGATCCACGACTCGCCGGACACACCTTCTTCGCATCTGAACAAATACTATCCAAAGAAGCGTGATCAACCGTTGGAATTGATTGGGCTGTCCGAAACTGGATTACGGGATTGTCTCCCGCACCTTGACGTCGGCGATGCGTTCGAGACAATAGGATCCCCAACTTTGTCAAATTTGACTGAGGACAGAGCGGAGGGATCTGCGCCGTCAGAGGAGGCTATAGCTGCTCGAAAGGAGTTGCTTGATATATTAAGCGGGCATGCAATCCTCTTGAATGCCTCTGAAGACAAAGACAAATCGTGGGCTCCTTGGTCGCTTCGCTATAGCGGTCATCAATTTGGAAATTGGGCAGGTCAGCTGGGAGATGGACGTGCCATATCCATCCGTGAGTCTATCTCAGTGTCGTACATGTTCAAGTCTCACAGTATCATTCAGTGGCTACCCCACACCCATCTGATGCTGAACTGACCTATGAACTTCAGCTGAAAGGTGCTGGAAGAACGCCCTTCTCTAGGGGCGCGGACGGTCTTGCGGTTGTCCGTTCTTCTATTCGAGAATTTCTCTGTGCAGAAGGTATATCAGTCGAGTCGTTCCTCATCGCATGTTGACTGACAGCTATCGCAGCTATGTATGCACTAGGTATTCCCACCACACGATCGCTCTCTCTCGTCTCCTTGCCTGAATTACCCGTGCTCCGCGAACGCGTCGAGTCAGCCTGTGTCCTTACACGCATGGCGCCATCGTTCATTCGTATTGGCTCGTTTGAGGCTCTCAGTCCCCCAGAGCAAGTCTTCTTCCTTGGCGGCGGACAACAAGATCCTCATTGGGATGCGTTGAGGATATTAGGCGAATGGGTCGGTAAAAGGGTTCTGAGGCTTCCAGGCATAAAGTGGCGCGACACAGAGAGCGAGGATGGCGACGCGTGGGGCCGGGAGTTGGTGCTTGAGGTAGCAAGACGAAATGCGAAGATGGTCGCCGGGTGGCAGGCGTATGGGTTCATGCACGGTGTCATCAATACTGACAAGTGAGCAAATACCACTCATGTCAACCAAATCGTCTGACCCGGTCTGTCCAGCGTGTCCATCCTCGGTCTTACTATCGACTATGGTACGCGTCCATGCGCTCATTTCATTCAATTAATGCTAAACTCTTGGTCAAACAGGTCCATACGCCTTCATGGATGTATTTGACGCGTACCACATTTGCAATCACAGTGATGGAGAGGGCAGATACGCTTATAATGTACGCTCATCAATGTTTACGTTTGGTAACTCGCTTACTTACGTGACTACAGAATCAACCTTCAATGATGTGAGCGCTCCGTTACAACCTCTCATCTAGGTATATGTATTGACAATTTGTTGTCAGACTATATGCCCTGAGAGCCTTAGTCAATGCTCTTGCACCCCTCATCGGGGCCGAAGACGCCTTGGGAAACAAAGCTGTTTCTGCGGGCTGGGCAGATAATGCTAGCCCCGAGCAGCTCGATGAATGGCGGAAGCGAGGTACAGAGATTGCCTTAGGCGACGTCGAGACTCTTTTCGAAGATACCTGTGTGGAGGAATATCGACGTTTAATGCACAAGGTATGGATCACTTCGCCATAAACCATAAAGTGACGGCTGACATCTCCACGCAGCGTCTCGCCTTGCGTCGTCTTGATCCGGACGATGAAAGCAAGCTTGCGCGACCTCTTTTAGAGATCATGTCCGAGCACAAACTGGATTTCCACTCGACATTCAGGCGATTGGCCTACTTCCGTCCTTCCTGGGTCCAGTCCACAGGTGAATCGAACGGATCTGCCCCTGACGGCGCTTTGGATGAATACATTTCATCGTTGCTCGCACTCACACCGGAGTCAGAGATGATGGACAAAGCGAAAGCCACTGACGACTGGAAGAATTGGTTGGAGAGGTACGCCTCGCGCATCTACAGCGAGAGAAGCGAGTGGGATGGCGCGGACTTCGACGCTGAACGTGAGAAAGCGTGCAGGGCAGCGAACCCGCGCTTTGTTTTGAGGCAATGGGTGCTGGAGGAAGTCATCAAGAAGGTCGAAGAGAACGCAGATACTGGGAAGCGTGTTTTACGGAAGGTTCTGCATGTAAGTTTTCGGCGCATCGCACCAAACATCTAGTCAAGTTCTGACGAGACTCTCGCGCAGATGGCATGCAATCCGTTCGAGCCCTGGGGCGCCGAAGATGATCCTAGACCACAGGAATCGCTTGATCCTGAGATACTGGAAGAGCGACGCTACTGCGGCATAGGGGAGAGGAAGATGCTTGGATTTCAGTGTAGTTGCTCCAGCTAAACTGTCGTCCCCATCACAACTAGGTTGGAACATGACTCAAATACTTTCTTTGAACTTGCTACATGCAAGTACAACGCAAAGATAATATCGAACTTGCGGTCTGTGAATTAACATCCCCATTCGCCTTCCACCAGACACGTTTGCAGAGATTGGCCGGTAGCTAAAGTGGACAGTTGCTTCCTCCACTAATGCGACATGGTGCTGATGATTGGCTAGTACTTGTGAGATTCTCCATGGACAAATCGCTCCAAAGATGTATTGCAGTCAAGCGGACCCGATACCCATAATAGCTAGCTAGTTCATGTGTGAACGCCAAGTGAAGTGCAGCGTAAATGGATAGAAAAGTAATATTAGTCGCAGAACGTGTTTCGCTCACCGGCCGAGAAGGATCAGTCATCCCACGCACGAGCGACTGAAGCACTATGCATCGCTTATCGCTGAGAAAAGACTGTGTGTCGGACGTGCTGATACACGTACATATGAGTATGCATCCCCAATGTCGAAGGTTTCGAAGCGGCATCTATTCGACGGGGCGTTATCCGAGTCCGATGAACAAATCCTCTAGAGTGAAGTCTTTCGCAGAAGGACCACGAACCGCTTCCACGCTCCACCTGACATGATAAGACTTGCCAGAAAGCGGCACCTTGTTGAAGAGGCTACTATATCGAGTGTACATTGCAGCGGCCTGGAGTAAATGGCGGTGACTGATATTTAAGTAGTACGAGGGCTCTAGGAACTCGGAATTAGAAGCATTCGCAGACTGATGATATGGTACTCACCGCCGATGTATTGAGGTCAAACCGAAGGGTTATAATCCCGCCACAGTCTTGAAACAAGCCCACACGTTGTAACCTGCGTTGTTTGATGTTATATTCGTTGGGAGATCACTCAGCGCGCAGAGAAATCATACTGCCCAGGCCAGCAGCAGCTAGGTAAAGCAGTGTGTCGAGAGAAAACCTGGTCAAGGACTTACAGAAAGTGTGAAGGAGAGCAGAAGTCGGGGCACGGTCAGGAAATATCCTTCCCGCACATGATTGCTTGAGACCCCCGAGACAAGCGCTTCGACCGCTGAGAGTCTATCACGCAGCCTTTTGTTCAGCATCTGCAGCTGACCTCCTGCATAGTACTATGTTGCGGAAGCTGCTCAGCAAGATAGATTTCCCAGAATTGTTGATCGAGCGCGAGTTCCGAGTTCACAAAATTGAAGGGCCATCAACAGCGATATCGGGGTGCGAGCCTACTGAGGGTAGGGCGGGTGGCATGGGAAACAACGTAGTTGCTTTCGGATCCTAAGCTTACGCCTGCATCATTCCAGGACAAGTAAGCCCACGCGTTGCTTCGACGTACCTGGCGTAAGACGGTTAGTACGGAAGCATATTACGGTTAAATTGTAAAGCAGCCAAGTTGTGCGCGAGGTGCGCACGAACGGGACTCGAGCCGTGCTGGGCTCTGCAGACTGAGCTTTTGTCGACTATTCAAAATACCTCATACCTCTAGGAACTAGCATGGAAGACAGCCTAAGACCGAAAATGTTCAGGTAGACCTTCATGAGCTGCGCCTCTTCGGGTCCTCTTTGGAATTCAGTTTTTGAGCGGACGGCCAGGATAACACTATAGCAGCGAGAATTAGCTCTTCAGGCCTCCCGTATAACGGGAAATTGCGCCGCGAGCGTGTTTTATCGCTATGTCATGGAATGAATTTGACACGATATGGGCAGTTCGTGGCATAGACAACACCGGCGAATTTGACCTTTGGGCGCGTTTTGATTCTCAAGTACTACTTTCTTGTCGTCTATAAACGTACGTACTTGATAGTCAGAATGTAGCCTCCAAACGACTCTGTGCATTAAACAGAAGGGTCGTCGTAACTATCAGCAACGTCTCAAAAACAATTTCGACAGAAGACATACGTACTCATCTTGTACTTTTCTGAACATAAGCTGACTAGCAGAACGAGCGCTAACGCGTTACTCTGACTTCGAGGCCTTTCCCACGATCACGAGACACCATCATCCCTTGTCTCGCTTTGTCGTCGACCACCACCAGCTCGAAGCTGTTGACGACCGAGGTCGCAATCCATGGATCTTCTTCTTTTCCGTATTTGTGCTGAAAATGCCCCCAGGGTTGACAGTATCGAATACTCTCACCGAAATCTCCATATTTTCAGATCTCGATGCTCAATGTGGTCGACGCTTGGTCGGCAGAAGTCGAGTTCGCAGAAGGTGAGCCTGCAATAAGCAACACTATGAGATCATTGTGGAATAACATGGTTCTTTTACACTTGAAAGTTCTCTGCCAACAATCCATTGAACTGGTGACCTTTATTCACTGCAACGTTCACACGATCGCACGTACGACCGACCAATTCAAGAGAAATTCCTAGCAGAGTGATTGACTCTGATCCTCCACTGGGGCTTCGAGACGGGTCCTGTGGCATGTGTTTCTAGTTCAGGGTGTGTATACGTCGAATCTCATTCTTGAAAGCCTATATCACCCACACTATCACAGTCGGCTTGAAGCTAAGACTCGTCTTTAAGAGGTATGCAGCAACCCCGATCACTATTTGGTATTCTGAACGCACGCTTTTGGATGAAAGAGGTGCGTTCGAGTTCAATGCCTTTGACACACCGTCGATCGTGATTTACTTCCGGCCAAGCTACGATCTTCTTGGACGGCTGGTTGCTCCTCGTCGCGTCGATTAATACCACATTCTGCTTGTATCGCGTCGTGCCATGTATCATTGAATCGTGCAGACCATGACCCTTTTATTGCTCAAAGCAATCCACCATCCAACTCATCATGCGTCGCTGTTATCCTAAATTGGAGGCGCAACTGCCTTTCTATACTTGCGCTTTGCGACGTGTATCTACTCCCGCAACTTCTCAGCTGATTTGAACCTATTATAATGACAACCTCGGTCAGGAGACACAGGCTGTTCAGGTGCTGCCGCTGAAACTGATCGTACATTCTTAGCAATTCTTGAGCCTCGAGGGGCCGGGCGTTTCTTGACGTACATGAGAAACATATCACGCCGAATGTATTCAGTCGTAGGGCTCGTGAGTACTCCAATCTCGTTTGAAAGTTGAATCTCTTCGTGGTCCTGAGCATCTGACCCCGCGCTGCGCTTCGCGTCCCCCAGATCCCACCAAGCCCTATGACCGCATTTGTGGTACTACGCCTCAAACTCTCGTAAGCGCCAAATCCACCGGCAGGGTATGCCACTTCTGTTTGCAAGGTCCGGACGTCGCTCATTATGCTCAACGAAATTGTAGGAATCTATCATAGGTTCACGAGACGGGGCTGGTATAGCTTTGCGGGGTGCAGGGACGATCTTCGCTGACGGTGCGTTAACGGTGTACCAATCGACTGGAAACTAACTAAATCCTGGAACTGTTTCAATAAAGAAGCCTGTTCATCGCCACTCTACACGCCCATTCCCATGACTGCGGTCAGCTGGAATACGACACTATCTGCTCCACTATCATTCCTATGCTCAGCTCCAGCCGTCCGTGCTGAACACGTCTCCTAATTCGTTCAGCTGACATCTCAATATGATTGACATTCCCATGCCGTCTTGGCTCATGACTTCTTCGAGTGCGGTCTGACGGAAACCGACTGCTCCGGGTTTGTTTACTCTCATGTCAACACAGGGACAGAAGCCACGAAATATAAAAGAGCAGAAGTCTACCTCGAGGAAGCTAACGACCCAGACTTGGGTGTTCTATTATACCTGCGTTTCGCTCAGCTGCTCACCTTTCTTGTGACTTTACTTTTGCTAACATGGGCCACCCCGAGGAAGTCGATGTCATCGTCTGTGGGTAAGTAGTCATTGGGTTCACGCACAACCCTGCAACTGAGCCTGTCTTCTCGCGCTGTGCAGTGGAGGTCCTGCTGGATGTGTAGTAGCTGGACGGCTGGCTTACGCCGATCCCACATTGAAAGTGATGCTTATCGAAGGTGAGATGCAGCTATATTGAGGACCGGCACAAGGCTAACTTGAGTAATCAGGCGGTGCGAACAACCGAGATGACCCTTGGGTTTACCGGTAAGCAACTTCTGTGTCGTTTGTGTTCTACATCTGACAAAAAATGCAGTCCAGGTATCTATGTCCGCAACATGCAGCGGAACGGGATGTGAGTCTGGCCACGATTTTATCAGAAGACTGAAAATAATCGGGTCATATTTCATCAGCAACGACAAGGCAACTTTCTACACGGACACTATGGAGTCGTCGTACCTTCGCGGTCGTCGTAGCATTGTCCCGTCAGTAATTATGTTGATAATAACTTGAACTGAGCACTCAACGGTTCCTCAGATGCGCAAATGTCTTGGGTATGTGGTGTCAGCCTTATCGTTGACCCTTAACCTGAACATCCTGCGCTTTCCAGGCGGTGGTAGCAGCATCAATTTCCAGATGTACACTCGTGCTTCTGCCTCCGACTGGGGTGAGACATTTATGTGACATGCTGTCGCTGATTCTGACATAATTCCAGATGACTTTAAGACCGAAGGATGGACCGCAAAAGGTGGGAAGAGTCGTCTTTATGATTCGCACAATCCAGCTCACCAATGGCGCCTGTAGATCTTGTCCCACTCATGAAGCGTTTGGAGAACTACCAGAAGCCATGCAACAACGACACACATGGTTATGACGGTCCCATCGCAATCAGTAACGGCGGTCAGATCACCCCTGTTGCGCAAGACTTCCTGAGGGCTGCACACGCGGTCGGTGTTCCTTATAGCGGTATGTTTGTTTGACTCCAGTCTTTCCGCACATTGCAACTGACGGTTAATGTGCTCTTAGATGATATCCAGGGTATGATTGTCGAAATCATCTTCGAAGTATCGATGCTCATGCTATCGGGGGCTTGACAGACCTGGAAACTGCTCATGGTGCGGAGATATGGGCCAAGTACATTAACCGCCACACCGGCAGGCGCAGTGATGCCGCCACCGGTGAGTCCACCACGCGAGAAAGCCCAACGATACGAGATTGCTGACTAGTTCTCTCATTAAGCTTACGTCCACAGTGTCATGGATGTCCAGAGCAACCTCTATCTTCGCACCAACGCACGGGTCAGCAGGGTGTTATTCGACGCCAACAACAAAGCCGTCGGTGTCGCCTATGTTCCCGCGCGTGGGCGCACTCACAACAACGAGCTTCAGGAGACAATCGTGAGTAGCAATTTTTAGCGCGACTGGAAGAAAAATTCATGAAGCTCTCTGGTAGGTCAAAGCGCGCAAGATGGTCGTCTTGAGCTCTGGTACTCTCGGTACTCCCCAGATCCTGGAACGGTCTGGCGTAGGCAATGGTGATCTTCTCCGCCAACTCGGAATTAAGGTTGTCAGTGACCTCCCTGGAGTGGGTGAGGAATACCAGGATCACTACACAACCCTTACTCGTTCGTATCATCTTTTGCAACCTTTCCAATCTCTGCTTATTTTTGATTAGTCTATCGCGTCTCCAACGACACCATCACCACGGACGACTTCCTTCGCGGCGTGAAAGAAGTGCAGAAGGAACTGTTCGCTGAATGGGAGACTAGCCCGGAGAAAGCTAGGTTGTCATCTAACTTCATCGACGCTGGCTTCAAGATCCGTCCCACCGAGGAAGAGCTCGGGGAAATGGGCCCGGAGTTCAACGAGCTCTGGAACAGGTACTTCAAGAACAAGCCTGACAAGCCCGTCATGTTCGGTTCCATCGTCGCCGGCGCATACGCTGACCACGCCTTGTTGCCCCCTGGCAAGTATATCACGATGTATGTGGGGCGCCTACTGGTCATGAAATTTGCTGACAGTCGTTCTAATTGATGGGATAGGTTCCAGTATCTCGAGTATCCTGCTAGCCGTGGCAAGGTGCGCGCAATTGGCAGCACTGATACAACCTTGTTGTTGACATTCCCGTAGATCCACGTTCGCTCTCAGAACCCATATGTCGAACCCTTCTTCGACAGTGGTTTCCTGAACAACAAGGCGGATTTCGCTCCCATCCGTTGGAGTTATAAGAAGACTCGCGAGGTTGCCCGCCGCATGGATGGTGAGTTTGACAGGTGGATATGGCATGCCGACATCGCTCACATTACCCCTTAGCATTCCGCGGCGAATTGACTTCTCACCACCCGCACTTCCACCCCGCCTCTCCTGCTGCTTGCCGCGACATCGATATCCAAACTGCGAAGGAGCTTCTTCCTGATGGTCTCACCGTCGGCATTCACATGGGTAAGCAACAGCTCGACGTTCTATATGAACAGACATGCTCACATATGTGCAGGTACCTGGCACAGACCCGGCGAGCCATTCGATGCTTCCAAGGTTCACGAGAACATCAAGTACACCAAGGAGGACGACCAGGCCATCGATGACTGGGTTGCCGACCATGTCGAGACCACCTGGCATTCTCTTGGTATGTCCATTGTACCTTCTGCCAGCTATATAGATGACCGAGATATCGTCGTACAGGTACTTGCGCCATGAAGCCCAGAGAGCAGGGAGGTGTTGTCGACAAACGTCTCAGTGTCTACGGCACTGAGAACCTCAAGTGCGTCGACCTCAGTATCTGCCCGGTATGTATAAGCTAGCTTCTCGCTTTGGATGTATCCCTGATGTATCGGGATAGGACAACTTGGGTACCAACACCTACTCCTCTGCGCTTCTCGTAGGCGAGAAGGGTGCAGACCTCATTTGCGAGGAACTCGGTATGTGGATTTGCTGCTTTCGGTGCTGTTCACCGCTGACTGCGTGACTTCATATAGGCATCAAGGTCAGGACGCCACATGCTCCTGTTCCTCATGCTCCAGTGCCAGCTGGCCGCCCTTCAACTCAGCAGCCCCGGTAAAATTACATCAGGTCAGAGATCGTCTTCTGGGTGGGAAGTGGGGTGTCTCGTGTGTTTATGTAGCGTCTCGAGTTGTACATGTATTTTCTGCAAGTGTTTTTCAATGTATCATCAAGCGAGTCAAACATCGCTGCTGGCTGTCCGGGACTCGCAGTATTGGACTCGCTTGCCCATTCTCGTGAAACACGAGTGAAACTTGATCATGAGCAGTCAGATGAGAGTATGTCTGATGAGTCCCCTGCTTCATGAAATTTAATGTGATGATCATTAGCTTGATTCCGGTTCCGTATAGTTCCTACATTCGTGTCGACGTCGTCAGCGTTACATTTACTTCTAAGTAGCACTTCCGAAGATTTGGTAACGCCTGCAAATGCTGGGACCGATCTCGTCGTACTGCGCCTTTGTGTGGCAGGAGGAGTAGAACTCGGGCTAGCGTTGACAGTGAGAAATTTCATAAGTAGGATGGATGGAGACACTACTCACCAGGGATGCCATGAGCGATCCTCCGAACCAGACAGCGTACCGCTGACGCTTGTGAGAGATGACGTCGACTTCAACACCAGACGACTAAGATAGAGATAATTAATAAGATGTACTTGAAGACAACCAGAGAACGCACCTTCATATGACTGCCACTGGCAGCTTGACTGTTCTCCAATCTGCGGTCCACAATTTGCTTCAAGTCCCGCTTGAGACGCTGGCCGAAGTGTGTGAACATGGTCGAGCCACCAGATAGTACAATATTCTGGTGCGCAAAGAGTCAGTCAGTCGCGTGTCGCAAGTAAGTAGATAGCAGACATTACCTTGTATAGTCCTCGACGAACATCGATGGGAGACTGCTGAATTACGCTGTCGACAATTTCAGGCAGAGGTGTCAAAAAATCGGACGAGAATATTTCGGGGTTGAAGAACATTTCTGGGGCGAGGAAGCGTTCATAACCGACATCAACCGAGTATTTCTGAGGTAAAAGACTCAGTAAACGTAAGGAGAGCATGCCGAGGGCGAAACTTACCTTTCCTGTTACACTATACTCATCCTCATACCGCTCGAAGAACTTGTACGGCTCCGCGTCATACTTCCTGAACTCCTTAACAATATCCTGGCACACGTAGCTGTAATTTTCCTTCACTTTCCCTGCAACCTTCAGATGCTCCTCCGGTGGAACGTTCACCATTTCGCCACGCTCTCGCATGAGGTTTAGTACGAACTGGGTGATATCACGACCAGCAATGGGGATGTGCTTGATTGCACTGCCAATGACATAGCCCTCAGCGCAAGGGATGACGTGCGTGACACCATCTCCCGAGTCAATGACTGTGCCTGTGAGCGTGCGGTCTGATACGCGGTTGGAAGTCCAGGACGCGGCAAGCGCAAGTACAGCTTGGACGGCGATGTAGAGACCCTTGATATTGAACGACTCGAAGAAGATCTCCGCAGTTTGCTCTCGGTTCTCCGGGGCGTTGAGAGGTGGCTCGGTCTAGCACCAATTATCCATCCATCAGCGCGTTTCCCTCCTTTGAGTGCGCAGTTGCTTACAAGGAGGAAATAGTGGTCCTCTGGTTCCGCCCTCAGGTATTTGAAGATTGTTTGCTCCCAGTACCGCTCCATGTAGTCCCAGTTTTCGATCTGACCGTGACGAATGGGGTAGTTCACGCCATACCCTGGTGTCTTCGCGTTCGCCAGCGCTTCATCACCGATGAAGAAATCGAGGTCTTCGACACCTCTCTTCGACGCTAGGTTTCCGGGCTTGGAGGGTACTGCTGGACCAGCACGGTTACTTTGTGAAGCAGATCCTCGAGTAGCGATAGCAGTTGGGAATACGCTGTTATGGAAATCAAGCTCGCATCGCTGATTCAAGCGGAATCCTATGACGTGCACTCACAATGAGGGGTCGGAATTCCCTGCGTACCTGACCAGATATGAGGATTTCGATAGACATAAATCAAGGTAGTACGTACCCAACTTTCGAGAAACCCGTCCCGTTATCACATATAATCGGTGCAAGTAGAGACATGGCTGGTATGCGACAGGCTTACTTGCGGCCTGCGGCTGCGATGGCTGTAACGTGGGACTATTTTGTTTGGCGCTGTTTGGTTGTCGCCCTTGAATCTTAACATGCGCAAACAACGACCGCGCCTCATCTATGACACTGGAACTTGATTGGAACTTCGCCCAAATGCTCTTGTGCTACTGGAACCTCATGTTCCATTGAACATGTTAGAACGCCTTCAGTCTTATTACTTTCTCGTCATCGTGATTCTAAAGATGGACGGTGCGCATCACCGACTAACTACAGGCTGAGTCAACGTATGTATGATGAAGGCAGCGCGTCCACTCAGACCTATACTCAAACGCGTTGAGTTTCCTTTTGCAGATCCATTATTACTCGTGCGGTTGCGACGATGTTACACGCTACTGAGATCAAGGAGTTGCCATTCAAGCTTCCATAGGTTGTATCAGCATGCGATTCGGAGTCAGCTTGCGTGACTAACTAAGATGATGAGGATCACTCAAGGCAACTGTCGTTTAACATTAATCCTGACTTTCGAGGCTGTTAGATTATTCGTGAAGTTGCTCGCAAAACTACACAAATACTCAGAGTAACGTTGATTCAAGACAGGTCCCGCGATTGAACTACGCCAAACGGTCAACGCTCAGGCTCCAAGGTGCGCGATTGCTGGTATGACCTCCCCAAATATCAAGCTTAATTCTTATGTCTGACCAGGGCGTGCTTCAAGTTTGCTTGAAATTCTGCAGGTCTGCATACTGACGACCGCCAATCACCAGTCGTCAGCAGAGATGACCAATTTGATCTGCTCCATAAGGTCGCTGACAAAGACACAAGAGCCCTTCACATCCATATCACATACACCTCTGAACGTTCGAGACGTCTCCACTGGACATCGATAATTCATCGAATATATACAACATATTTGCCGAGTCCTGGATATAAAAGCCTGGTCACATCCACCATGGGACAGCACTCCTCTTCCCCATCTTTCTTTCGTACCCACACATATTGCTCACCATGGTCTTGAAGCTCCACGGAATCGCCCAGTCGACTTGCACGCGTCGCGTCGCGACGATCCTGAAGGAGAAGAACGTGCCCTACGAGCTCGTTCCTGTCGACTTCGCGAAGGGCGAGCACAAGTCGGCCGAGTACTTAAAGAAGCAGCCTTTCGGTCAGGTGCCCTACCTCGACGATGACGGGTTCATCGTGTTCGAGAGTCGCGCCATCGGCCGCTACATCGCCGCGAAGTACCGCGACCAAGGCACCCCCCTTCTCCCTGACCCTTCCGATCTCAAGGCGACCGCCCTGTTCGAGCAAGCCGCGAGCATCGAGACTAGTGACTTTGACCCGTATGCGAGCGGCATCGCTGCCGAGAAGGTCTTCAAACCGTAAGCTCTCAGGTCTCCACATACGATGTTTAGCATGCCGATTTCTGCGATAGGATGAAGGGCGGTGTTACAGACGAAGCAGCTGTGGCGACTCACCTCGCTACTCTCTCTGCTAAGCTGAAGGGTTATGAGGCCATCCTCTCCAAGCAGAAGTACTTGGCCGGCGACGTAAGTCACCATGATCATTCAGTACAATATTAGGATGCTGATATCACCGTATAGAAAATTACCGTCGCCGATTTGTTCCACCTCCCATACGGCACTATGGTCACTACCTGTGGATTTGACCTCCTACAATCCTCTGAGTATCCGAACGTAGCAAGGCAAGTGATCACAGTGTTTATTGCGATACGTTGTAACTTACCCGCTCGCTTGCAGGTGGTGGAAGGACATTTCATCTCGCCCTTCGTGGCAGGCTATCCAGAATGGCGCATAAACTTTGTACGTTGCATTCAGCGCGTAAAGCGTCGTAGTCTATGAGTACCCAATACCAGTGTGTAACGCTTGATCATGAGATGACGTGTCTTTGAGCCTATGCGTATCAGAAATATCCCTGCCGAGCCCCTCTAGCGCGAAGTATCTCCTCGAATTCTGTTGCTTGAGTGTTTGATCCCAGTAGCCTATGATCACCGCCGCCAATAGGTAAGCGACATTCAGGGCATCTGGCCTCCTGCATAGCACCGCCACATTCGGTAATGACGAAAGGGTGACCATTCGGACAGTTGTAGAAGTGGCCAGTATACCCTGATAATAGGACTGTCAGCCCACCGGGATGACATCAGTTGAGAGGGGGATCTTACCGAAATCGAAAGCCTTGACGATCTCTTCCCTCTCTTGCATCGACAGAGGCTGATAACCCCCACCCCGACGAACAAAGTCTTCTAAGGCGTCCAGATCATTCATAAACCGATCTACTTTAGAGCTGCAGTTTTCACGGAACCACGTCCACTCGTCTATCATGTCTGCCATGCTCTGCACTGGGCAGGAACGTATATAACGCTCTTCATACTCCTTGAGAGTATTCTTATATTCGGTCTTCTTTGCTTTCACCTTTCCCGCAAGGTCTTCTCGGTCCGCGATAAAATTTGGGTTGTCCGGTTTGAGCAGCTGATCACGAGTCTTCATCACCTGGAAGCGAAACTGTTCGAAGAGAGAACGCAAGATGTAGACGGAGCACCGGGCGGCTTGGCGAGAGGCGGACGACTTCTCGGCCATAGAGAACGCCTTCCCGGCATCCGCTACGCAAGAGTCATAGATGAACTCCACAAATCCTGTCCATAAACTGCGATGCCTCACACCATTCTCCTCGGTTGCTGTGACGCTGAGCCCTTCGATGCGAGTGAACCCGACCTGGGCGAGGATAAACCGCAGCTCTAGCGTGCGGATATAAGCTTCTATCTGGAAACGACAGTCTGCCCTATGAGGGGGCTGCCCAATTTTCGTGTTGACAGCTTCGAGAGCAAGAGGCTCTGGTGCCTCGGTGGTTGACCTCTCGGGATCTCCCGCGATAGCTTCGAGTTCAAGGTGGTATAGTGTAGTGATGGCCCCCTCGTATGCTTGAGCGTGGGCTCCACGAGTCGTCGCGATGACCTGGGCTTTACCGTAAACGTTTACCGCCTCCTTGACAATGTTATGCCATGCTCTGGCTTCGACAGATGAAAAGCCGTGTATTGAGTGCATAGCATTCAGGTCGAGGAAGTTTCGGGGAAGGGGTTCGGTGATTTTGCCAGTCGCAGCGGCGTCACGAGAATGTGAGACATCCTTGGTATTCTCCGCATCGCTCGCGATCGTCTTAGCTGCCTCTTGATAACCTTCCAGGGCTGCTGTGACCTTGTCGATTTGGGGATTAAGGGCTTCGAGCGAATGAGACATCGTGCTCGCAACGTTCTGCTCCAGGATATCCAGCGTGGCACGCTTTGTGACTCTTCCGTAGCGTAGGGCCGTGATCGGACCACGACACGTAGGACAAGTGACGGGAGTCTGGTATTCTGTCGGCGGTGCCTTCGTTGCCAGGAACCCGCCTGTCAAAGGGTCCACTTCGTAAAAGTTGCCCATTCCACAGTGTCCATCGAGGGTTTCCACGGTGAAGATATGCTTGCAGGCAAGAGTGATGAGACGATCTGACATATCTGTCGAAGAGAGGTCGATATCATCCAGCTGACGTTGCATTATCATATCCACAATGTCCTGTCTCTTCTCTGACGGTAAACATACTGGACAAAGCTGTTGTTTGCACGGCTCGCCGCAGACTAGATGCACGATTAGCATAGCCATTGACGTTTTACGGGGAGAACAGTACCTGAGGGACAAGGATGGCCGCAATCAAGCATGTTCGGGCATGGAATATCGCAAGGAAGTCGAGTGCAGATCTAGAGTGCTTGTCAGATACAGAGACTAAGGAGATGCCATTTATTGATGCCTACCGAGCCGCAAGAGACAGGACATGTATAGTGGGGGCAAGTCCAGGAGCATTGCTCCATACAAGGTGCGCACGGGACCGAGCATGGTTTCGCACATTTATGGTGGACACATTGTTGACGACATTCTCGGCCACAAGTCGGGTTGCACTTGTGCTCTTTCGAACAAGTCAACCCACATTGATGTTGACAATAGAGGGACCGCTCGCAAAGGTGGGTCTTATGTTTCGTGCGCTTGATCATCGTTTTGCTGATCTTCCCTCGAGTTGGCTCCTGACATGCAGAGCAATGCGATTTGCACGTCTTGGAGCAACAATCCAATATACCACCGCATATCTCTTTGCACTGAACACTCGATGGATCTTTATGACAAGGAACCTTGGCGGAGTGTTCACAGGTGGGCAACCGCTTTTGGACCGATTCTGGGCACTTGAATTTGTCGAGTTTTTCAAGCATATAACTACACGCGAGTTAGAATACGTGTATACTTGATACGACGGACGACTTACCACTCAACCGTCTTAGCGACATGTCCACAAGGCAAGCGCACATTGTACATCGGGAACGTACAATCCCCACAATCATCAGAGCACTCACGAGTGCAAGGATGGCGACGAAGACAAGGTGTCCGAGTACACCGCTCTTTACAGCGCATACTGCGATGGTTATCTGATGCGGAATGGCACTAGAGTGGGATATAAATACAGCGGTAATACAACAACAATAACGTTTGGGTACCTACAACCGAAGGACAGGTATGCCCGCAAGGAAGCTGGGAACCACAAGGCTCTAAGCATCCCCCGTACGGCGCATGTCTGTCTAATTCTCCAGGTTCTGAGATGAGGCGAACCTCGTTTGGATGTCTCGGGCAAACAATGGGGAGGGCGGGTCCAATCTGATCTCTTGCCTCAAGATCATCTACGATTGTTGACCACGTCTCGTTTCGCCGCAAATTCGAAGCATTTCCTAGGATATACAATCCATGTTTCGCCCGAGACAGTGCAACATTGATCCGATTAGAACTCTGTGCTGAGAAGGTTATATATGGCACGGTAGCATTGTTGAATTGACAGACCTTCAAAAAGCCAATGGAGGCTGAGTTTGTCTCGAAGGTACCTGTATTTCGGACAAGCGAGACGATGACTATCTTCGCTTCTTGCCCTTGGAAGATATCCACTGTTCCAAGGCGAATCTACATCTCCATCATGATGAGCATTGTCTAGCGATGAACCGAAAAACCAAAAACGCACATGCTTCGCGACGACGACTTGTTCAAACATAGCATCGTCGTCTATCCCTTGTCGTTCGAGCTCCTTCTCATCTCTCTCGTCGACAGCGACGGCTATTTTCAAATCCCTCAAAGCTGCTCGTACCTTCTGCAGCTGACCAAGATAAGCGCACAAGACAGCTATATCTCCTGCTCCACTGTATTCATCCTGTCGGAGGAAGTATAACACAAGATCCTTGATCATGCCGACCTGAAGTACGTCATACGCAAACACCATAACATCAGTGACCAATCACTGTAAAATACTTCAACTTAGCCGCGAAACTTACTTCGTACGTATTGACTTTTGAGACTGAATCATCTGACCCGTTCTCAGCATTCTTATGGTTGAGGAAGTAGACGTCCTTCTGCATGCCCTTGACTTCTGGGTAGTGGTTCACCACATCATGATCTTGTAGCTTTGGATACAGGATTCGTCTGGAAGTAATTTCGTAGTTTATGAGTATCAAAGGCAGATATTATCTCATGGAACGTACCGTATGAAGTGTGAAATTAGTGGACGCATTCTTCGTTGAACGTTGATCTGCGTCATCGGCAGGCCGGCGTCCGACAAACGTTCCATGAGGGAACGGTCGAGCTTGAATAGCTCTCTACCGCGTTCGCTATCCATTGAGAGTGCTGTAGGGGCCAGCGCTATGAGAAATCTATCTCGCTTCATTAACATGTTCGAGACTCACAGAATGTTGCCAGAGTGGGTCTCAGTTGCTGCGGGTCTCCGATGCAGATGAGATGATGAACTAAAACCAAAGCTGATTGAGTTCCCGTTCATCGAATATCACTCCGATTGAAAGAAACGTACCAGATGGCACCAGAGACGTCAGGACATGTGCTTCCAGCACTTGACCTGCTTCCTCGACTAGAAGTACCCTAGGACGGATGCTCTGTGTGATTATCATTGTAAGCGCGCAAGTTGTGAGAGCTTGGGGGGCGACACTGACACTTAGCAAAGAAGTCAGTTTCGCTGCACCTGTACATATGACGGTGATCAGCTTGCGGTATACAACATTATAACAGGACCTTACCTGTTGTGGTACATCCGATCAAATCAATACTGCTGAGCAAACGGCGGCGAGTCTACAAATTGATGAACAAGACTGCAAGTGCCAGCAAAACAGAAAGGTACCTCGTCCTTGATGTCATTATAATCATCACATGCTTGCTTGTAGCTTGCTCGAAGATCTTTATACCGGTCGAGGTTGCTCGTATAAGCTATAACACGGATATCTTGCTCCCATTGCTCAGCCAGTCTATATCGCTCCTGTGCAGACATAGACCAAATGAGAGACGTATCAAGGAGAACATCTGTGGCTCTGTCGGTACTTCGTTCGTCCGGAACACTGGGAAATCCGAGTTGGGTAAAGAAATCGCGAACATGAATGTCTAATTCACCCGAGGATGGCCGAGCGATGAATTCGAGATCCTTGCCCTCTTTCCAGAATGCGTACAAGGTATGTGAGGCCTGAGAATTAGGTTTTTTCTTGCCCGTTGTTTTCCACTCGCCGTTCTCGTCCTCGTCTTGCCACAAATGGTCGGCCAGTGTCTTTACCCAGAATGGAGGTACTTCAAAATACCGAGCATGATCGGGATAGTGAATCTCGAGATATTGTTTTATCTCGTCCCAAGATACTGCAGATAGCTGCATAGAAGTCATAACTTTGCTCATCTCTTCTTCAAGTCTTTTCATGACCCCATATTGACGACCTATTGAACGATCAATGTTAGACCGCCCAGCAACCTTTTCCAGTTTGTCCAACGTATATTCCGCAATACGTTCGTCTGAAGAACGGGATCCTAGTCGAACAATCTTCTCCGTGATCTTCGAATCGAGGACGCTTGTCAGCATGTGATCCAAAGCATGGTTTGTATATGCTATAAGAACTGACAGTGATGACAAGAGATCAAGATAAGTACAAGTTAATTCATCGACGACTCACTGATAGGCTTGACTCCGCTCGCGAAAAGGACGCGCAGAATTTCCTTGCCGGTAAAACTCTGCGATTAGGGATGTAAGGTTATTTGAACACATGACACAAATCAATTCAATCACCTTTCCAGTCCCTGGAGGGCTGATGACAAGTTGACCGTGAGAATTGCTAAGCTTTATTTTAGCTTGACTGTAGCACGTACCCTTGGATGAGCGAGACTTCATGAGTTAATGTATTCACCACGGCTTCTACTTGCGACGGATCCAAGATGCTGGATTGCATCAACTGTTGCCTTGCTGTGGCTACTGCATTCGGCTGGCTGATGTCCAGGTCTCTGATAACTTGACGTGAATCCTTGGCAAGACATTGGAGCTTGAATTTGAACTGTGGGGCTGTAGCATACAACGGTGGACGTGTCTGCACTTCGCGCAAGTCCCCTCTATGTGCAATGTACCGCGCAAATGGAATTTCCGTCGGCTCGATTGTTTGCATCCGCTCTAGGAACGGTCGGGAGGCTTCATACATCACGGAGTTGTCCACAAGAAAGGCATAGCTCGATAAGCCATCAGATATTTGGTCTCGCTGGAGAGCGCGAAGTTCGACCTCTGGGTCGAAGAAAGATATCTGAACCTGGATCGTGTCTTTAGAGGCTTTGGATGACTCAGCGATATCCTTATTCATAGACGAGGTCACGCCGAGGAAGATCTTCAGGGTTCCTCTCGATACCAGCATAAGAGCGACTATACTGCCGCTCTGGAGCTTCCTACTGTGTTCCCAGAATAGTGCTCGTTTTTTTGCATCTTTGTCTCGAGCGGCACCAGTGGCCGGAGTATCTAAGAGAAGCCCGACCGTGAGATTGCGTCGCTCCGCTTTGACTGGTGCGAATTGGACGCCAGTATATACGCTGAAAAACACAGAATCAAACCCGGTACTCTTGTAGGTACCGCCACGCTTCTTCAGAAGGTCTTCCAGCTTGGTGATAGCTCTGCGTGAATTTTGAGTCCGCTGCCATGCCTCGGTGAGATCGTCATGTATAGCATTGATGGACGAACGCAAGGGCGAGCTAGTCGAAAGATTAATCATATATTTCGGTGAAGGTACGAAGAGAACATACATCAGCTCCTCGCGAAGCAGTCTGAATTGTATATCCAGATGACGCTCCATGGAGTTCTCCGGAAGATGGTGAGGTGCATCTGCTAAAACAACAGGTAGATATGGGGCCAGCGAACACAGCAGCTCCCCGTGAGTGGGCGCGATGCGAATATCTGCAATATTCTCGAAATCATTGTCGTGTCTTGAACCACCTTCACGGAGACTGCCAGGAGGGTCGTAGCTTTGCCCAAGTTGCATAATCCTGGCTTGACGGCGCTGATGAACTGTCATTGCCTGGGGGACAATGGGGCGTTTCAGCTTGGCTGCATGCACAGACTCTCGCAGGACAATCGTGACGAGACGATTGAGTTCCTCGCGGAGTTGATTTACTATGAGGCGACGAGAGGATGGTTCTATCATCGTTATGCTGTCGGCAAACCTAGGTGGATTGGCACCAACGTCGGACGACCATATATGGAACCAATTGTCGAGAGATTGTACAAAGTCGGCAATTTCGGGGTGGTTCTTGATAGCATCTTTGAACCTACCAAAATACCTAGATACCATCGTCAGAGATATATATGATCCGGATGGTGATACGTACTGCAGATATATGGTAGTGAGAGCCTTGAATACGATGATGCCGTCTAGATCGACTTGCAAAAACTCCGGGAGGTTAAGTGTAGTGTCCTTCCAAGTCTTGGCTGCTATCATGCCGCCAACAGAGGTAGACAGAGTCACATGGACCTTCTCGTAGTTCTGCTCAAAGACGTTGTAGAGATGACTACGTGCCGATCAGCGCTGGCATCTGACACAAACGGCAATATACTTGCTTTATGTTTCTATGCAGTGTGCTCTTCAGTACCAGGTCTGACGCAAAGTACTACAAGGCGTTGAGTTCGATATGAAAGACTATTGAGAGAAAATTGCTCCAACACACCTCCAAAACGGGAAAGTAACCACTTTGGAACGACAGCGCACCGGCACCATAGCCAATGTGATGGCTGACAGGTTCAAAACGAAGCACATCTCCGATACGAATGATACCGTTTCCCTATAAAAGCGTGATCATCGAATCATCATATGGCGTCCAATAGGCTGGCTTACGTTGACGAGCATCTCTAAGAAAGCCTACAGTACGACAAGGTTAGACACGGAATTCTCAGAGCTTAAAATTCATTTACCTGTGATTTATCGCTGTCCTTTTGTATGTAGTGGAGTCAGTTGCATCTCGATAGCTTTAAAGATATGATGACGTACCCATGTCTTATTACGATCGTTGATACTGCCCAGAATGCGTACAAATCCCTGGATCCGAGACGCCCCTTCGAAGTGGTAATTGTCTCTCAGGAAGGGCTTGAGATGGTTATGTGACTCGTTCGGGTTGAGCGCGTGGCGTTCACTGCGAGCGGCGGCCCCACTGTTCACAGCGAGTCCCTCGATGGAGAAGAAATCGAGACTCGACTCGTGGTCTATAGTCTCTTCGGCACTGGTCGTCCCTGCAGCAGCAACCGGTCCTCTTATGTGCTTGAAGGAGCAGTCAAAGGACCGAGCGCAGCTGCCGGTCGTCCAAAACCAGTTACACGTCTGGTTCGGGACACCGGTGGCACGTCCTGGAACCGGGCTTGCATTGCCAACCGGAGGGTTGGGTCCTGGCGTACGAGGGGGTGTGTTAGGAATGCTAGGAGGGCGAGAAGATTGGGAAGATCTGGAACCGCCTTGTGCGGCGTTGCCGCCACGGTCGTGCTCGAACTTGCAGTTATTGCCATATTTGCATCTCTGGTTCTTAGCATATAACCTACAAACACCTTTACGGTCCGCCATTTGTGAGTTTGGGTTGTATATGAGGATGTTACTGGTGTGGTAGATGAACGATGCAAGGAAAGGCTTGCCTCATGGTAAACAGCCAGTCCCTCGCGTGAAATACCTGGCATCTCCCTGAACCTTGTTTACGAGTAACAGGGCGCTCGCATCAAGATTGAGAACCAGTTAACCAAACAGAGAACCGCTAGCTATCTGTGACTCATTTTTTGCATTGAGAGTGTTGGTTGCAAGACGATGTATGTATGCGACGGAGAACGTAAGAAACGAGCAGTACATATCTGCAAAGCCGGCATGAGATTCGGGAAGAAGCCTTTGCAGTAAGAACTTGAATTCGAAGAATCCGCGTGGCCACAATCATCACTTGCTACGCCACGTGGTAAGCGCCTGCGCACGGTGAATTCCTTTGAAGTCTCCGGTGAGATTCAAGTCGAGGTTCGCTGATTTGGACTGTTCTGCAGACTCCTTCCCGTCGTCTATGGGCGGTACAGAGCTTGGAACGAGCAGGAGTAGGTCGCTAGAATATTATGCGCGCTTGTATGGCGCTAAATCGACCTTCCATATATAGTTGCACGAACATTTCCTTTTTAATCCTACTTTGAGCTTTCTGTACCGCCCATAGACTACAGGAGCCGGAAAGTAGGATAAAAAAGAAAATGTTTGTGCTACCATATACGGAAAAACGTAAACACTAACAAATACTCCCCGTCCCCTGCTGAGATCCAAGCGACTGTAACACCCATAGACGACGGGAAGGAGTCTGACTGTTCTGTAGATTAGAATACGCAGATAATACCGTTAAACGTCAGAGTTCAGAGTTATCATGGGCAGAGAGAGAGCTTCCCCCACATTTTAGACTCCTCGGGCTTGATGTAATACTGATACTAAGACTAGGTACGCTAAGAATTTGATTGTTAAGAAGGCAGACAACATAAAAGATGAGTAGACGTGTTATGTATATGTTCCGCCCCCGCATAGATCGTCATTTATTTCTTGAAACCAGTAATACCACGATAATATCAGCCTGGTACGAAGGAAGAAAACATAAAATCAGAGGCTTTGACTAGCACCGATTCCACCTTCAGCGGATGCAACACGATCTACAGCCTGGGTTCGACAGTCTGGTCAGTCGGTGAGACAAAGGCAGGTATTGGACGCTCACTTCCTGTAACAAATCCTGATCGATCTCCGGCAACGTCTCTAGAGGCTCGTGATTCCAAGGCAATACTTCCCAGCGGGTCGGGGAGTTCTGAATAGATAGGCAGACATCTACAGGAAGATGTTCACCGTGCTGAGCGTTGAAATCTTCTCTACGATGGCGCTCCTCTAAGCCCTTGTAAGAACAACATCAGCTAAAGACGATAAAGAGCCCACCTTCGGTCATAGCTTCCAACTGTGACATCATGCCTTCGACAATCTTCTGAGCGGCCTCCCGATACTGTCGTCGTCGAGCTAACTCTATGACCAGCTTGCAATATGAGTACTGGTAAGACGTGTAACGATGGTACAGATCCTCGATCGCCACTAGATTTCCGTGAAGCAAAGACAACTGGGATGCACTGTCATTCTGGATGCGTTTGAGAAAAAAATCTAGATTCGAGAAGAACTATGCATACCTCCACGGCCTGTAACCGTTCTAACATCTCGGTGATGATATCTCCCAGTTCGTCCAAATCATCCAGGATGGTGCGGTGAGAATCCAATTGTTCTTGAGCAGCATTTTTTGCTGCAATCAACTCGCCGCTTAACACAAGGGAACTTAGCAATTTATTTTGGGGTGCCTCAAATTGCATTACTCACTGTGATGCGTCAATGGAAGACATACTTCTCTCAAGATCAGCTATAATAGCGGGCAGCTCTTCACTGTCTCGATACATCGCTGTGAAACATGTTATGTTATAATATAGCAAGACGTGCGATATGCCAACGAACCTTGAAGGTCAGCTTCTCCAAACTCCTCCCCTTTCTCGCTTTCGTGAAGCGCTCCTACCATCTGGTCGTAATGCTGCGTTAAACCCGACAAATGGTTTGCCATCTCAAGAGATGCATTCTCCTGCACAGCAAAAATGTTGTCCATCGGTGGAATGGATATCTCAACAGGTAACGAACTCCGAATAGCAGATATTGTGCCGACCAGAGATTCGGGATAGTCGGAGGTCCTGGCAAGGATATCCTGACACCGCAGATAATCAATGTAAGCCTTAGGCGCAGAGGACACTACACCTACATCTAATGTATTCCTGTCGCTTTCTATGGTATCTAGCACATCCTCGATAGCACGTTCGTCAACGAAATCCCGCAGACTCTTCCAAGTGCTCCGGTCTTTCTGCCGGACCCTCCAATTCTTCGACATGCCATTCCGGAGTACATCTCTGAGCGTTTCTGTGGGACTCTGCCCGGGCTGTGGGTCGGTAGACGGTTTGTCATTTTCAGCATCTGAACCGGGCTGACTACCAAACAAAGATGATTCCGGGGAAGTGGAATAGAATTCTGCAGGTACGAGTTGGGATCCAAGGGACTCTAACACAGAGTCAAGTGCGCTGGTGCGCTGGGTCCGCACTGAATCCCATTCCTGATACCAGCACGTTAAACCTTGTCTTTGATTTCGAGAACCACAACCTCATACCTTTGCCTGAGATTCGATAAGAGCGCGTTTCTGCTCAATTGTCTTCGCGACGTTAGCAGCCAGCTGACGTTGACTTATGAGATGCGCAAAGGTGTGCAAAGGTTTGCGACGCACCTTCAGCTGCTCTAAAACAGCATCTGTCATCCACCGGACTTTCGCATCTAGGGCAAGCACATCCACCGCAATCTGAGCAGACTCTACAGACCGAGCCCTAGCTATTGAGCACAATTGTTCGCCCTGCTGCAAGGCTTTCTGGGACTGCAAGACGAGAGAAACGAGATGCGGCTGTTCTGGTCCGAAGTCAGCATCACTTGGGGCAGCCATAGTACCAGCGTCGTCCCGGCCGCCGAGTGTAGCACAAGTAAACCTAGACGCAGACACGAAATTCGCAAACAGTGACTGTTTATGGCAGACGGGTGAGGTACAGTCAACGGTTGTAAGCGCGCAATAGCGCACCGTCCAGTAAACACGTGGCGGCTCTATCTTATCTCCTCGGAAGCGGGGATGATCAGCATACTGTAATTCCGCTAGGATATCATAATCTTCGTCTCAGGTTGGTCTCAGGCTCTCAGCTTATCACAGCGTAAGTCTCTGGCAGACTTTGCCACCACGTCCATAAGATGACCCTAGAAGCTGGAAAATATTCCGCATTTTTCTATGGCACTTTGCTGCACCCTTCTATCTTGCGGCGGGTCATAGGCCATGACGGCGCCGATCTCCAGATATGCCCCGCTCTTCTTCTTGTGAGTCTTCACTTTCACTACATGATGCAACGACCTCTAGCAACCGGGAAGATGGGCCCTGTATTCCGAAGTATACAAGCTGCTACTTGCCTATATATCTAGAGACAGATCTGTGATACTGATCATTGGTCCTTTCCCCGGCAGGAACATACTAGACACCATATCAAAGTAAGAGGCTGCTATCTGCGATTCTCGAAGCAGGTTCACTCAAATTGGTACAGGATGCTGACTATCCTGGTGTAATCCCGTATAACAAGACACGGGAACTCTTATCTGGACGTGATCTTGCCCCACAAGATAGGACCGTCAGAGGGACCCTAGTCCAAGGATTGAGTGAAGCGGATGTCGCGCTTCTCGATGTCTTCGAGGGAAATGTGCGTTTCTAGCTACATATTCCAACACATAGTATGACTCGGATAACACGCTCTGCAGGAGTATACGCGAGAACTAGTCTCTGTGAACCCTCTTTCACACTTCACGCCCCTCTCTGCCAGTGACACACCCGACTCTTCCATTGTACCCTCGAGCCCACCTCCAGTACCCCCATTATCCTCGCTTACTCCGCCACTTCCTGCAAACACGTATATCTGGGCTGGACCACTATCAGCTCTGCTGCCAGACCTATGGGAGTACGAACAGTTTGTGCGCGATAATGCATGGAAGTGGGTCGGCAACAAATCAACGGATAACAAGGACTATGTGGAAGTTGATAGAAGGCGAGAGATGGGCGGGATAATTGTGAGAACAGAGATAGTGGACAGACCTGGTGAAGGAGAGGCGGTCGTCGTCGAAACAACACAGAAGTAGCGGTGGTAGAAACATACTGTAAAATATCTCAAGAACACGCAACCCTACACATTCCCACCATCTCATACACAGTTGAGACTCGTGCGACGCAAATTAGTGGTAGAGCATGGAAAAATCTACTGATAAATTTTATTGAGACGATCAGCTCATTGTCGACAAACGCACTCAATATTCAATAGTAAGTGGTCTGATTGGAAGGGGGCATCAAAGGAAGACCAAGACAGCTTCACTGCCTTGGACGGTGACTTTTCCGCCCGACAATCCTTCTATAACCTCAATACCACTCGCCGTTCCGTTTTCGTAGCTTTGTCCTGCCCATGTTACTATGCCCGAATCTTTGGAATCCAAACCTGGCGCCGTCATCCTCTTCACCTTTATATCAGAACCGGCCCCAGCCGTTCGTATCCAGTCGCTCAGGTCCATAGTGACCGCTACGGCCTCTTGTTCTGCTACCGCGCTGCTTACGTTTCGTACCGCGAGGTTGAGCAGTGCCAGCCGTGCAGGTCCCGAGGTGTGGACAGCGGGGTCCCAGATCACGTAGGCAGCGAGTTGCGGATACGCGGGCAGCGATGGGAGGAGGCTTAATTGAGACCGTCCGGACGAGCCCACGGCTTCTGTGACCAAGAGCGCGGCAACGAATGACGGTGACGCGCGCGCAGAGCCGTAACGATCGGTGGGGACAGGGTACCATAAATCGTACTGAGTCGGACAATCCTTAGATGAACTTTGGATCGACAAGGAATGAAAACATGAACACTTACCCAAGAGAAGCCAGGGCTGATGAACACAGCAGATTAGACAGGCTACTGTTGTGTGACGGGACTGACTCACGCGTTTGCTTGGACACTGCTCTGGAATACCAGAGTAGCACCTTGGTGAAGATACATCCGCGAGATGTTTAAGAAACCGCCATACAGGAGCGCTAAAGAGAACACACGAGTCAATAGACTTCAAATGGGCGGAAGATTCGACGAAGCATACTATCAGCCAACCACAATGCTTGTCCAAAGGTGTCTGTGACGTTCTCCTTTCCAGAACAGGATACCGAGTTAAACTCTCCGACCACAAACTCCTTACCGGTACCCCTTGCCGCAGCAATCTGGGGTTTCCATAGGTCAAGATACGCCTATCAAGAAATTCATGTAGAGCGATTGCGGCAAGAGGGGGCCAGTACAACGCACTGTGATGTTCTGATGATTGATGAGATTTGGGAGTGTTGCAATCGCATTCCTCACTGGATCGCATGTTGAATACTGATATCTGTTTGTTTTAACATCAACGAGTGAACGATGGCAGAATTCAGAATCCATACGTATGTTGGGCGAAAAGTTTGACGGCTCCAGTGGTCAACACGCCTTCATTAATGATGTCCACAGTTGTCATAGGGGCTGATGGTGTTGGGTCAATGACGAACCCTGCGGCTTGAAAGATTTCTGACGGAAGTGAAAGATTTCGAGTCAATACCGAAGTCCAGCCCTGCTCCATTCTCAACACGCAGAACTAACAACATGCATACTGTACACGCACCAGGAATTGCGCTGTATAATCAGAAGAAGACCACGTGGAGGGACGCAATCCACCAGGGTATTGATCTGCTTCATTTCCCACTAGAATAGTACTGATATCAAACTGTGGTTGCAAGTGCACCAGTGGGCCCGCGGCGTACTTACGCTCAATGGCGCGAATATTATCCCACCCTATGTTCTCAATTGCGGCCTGAATCTCATCTCGAGCGATGGATATCGTGTCATTGCCCAGGTTCACGCTGACGACGAATTTGGAGGACTCCGGAAATACGCCCAGCGATTCATACCAGGCTGGTCCACTTGAGACATATTATATGTCAGTAAAGATTCTATAGTGAGATTGCGACACTGACAATGTTGTCCGGTAGATGCCTCCTGACTGAGGTACTTAAGAGCCTTTAGGCAACACGCTAGCGAATTCGCGTACCGAGCTTTCGTCCAGATCAAGTGCTGGGGCACTAGAGGAAAATATACTACTATCGCTGCAATCGTTTAGCGTCAGTCAGCGCATGGAATTGCATAGTCAAAGATCCCTTACATAGTCTCGCCACCAGGGCGCACGTCCTAGATGATGACAGTTTAAGTGAATGTTCAATCTGAAAATAGTAATACACTCACAGGACCGACACCCGTTCTCTCAACTAGCCGCTGTACGAGTTCTTGGGTCAACAGGTTTGGGTTAGTCTTGTTACCGCCAAACGACGTCATGTATGAAAACTCGATTGAAAATGACACGAGTCGGGGATCCAGCACTTGTGAAACATTTGACGGATGCAGAGAGACCGGTGGCAATTTTACGGTCGAGGCCCCATCTGCAAACTTGGCAAGTGCAAGTGAAGCGAGTAGGATGCAAAGACCGAACATTGAGGGACAAGCGAGGACAGTTGAGAGCGTCCAGTGTTCCCGCACATTATATGACACAGAGTTTCGTGTTATGTAGGGGAGCGTGCGGTCACGAGGATTCTACGAGGATACTCCAAATGTTGCACGGGCCGGAGTACATCACCGTGGTACAGAAGGTAGAGTGCATGATACTTCACGTGCAAAGGTGGTGTTGTAGGTGGGGGGTCAACTGACGCAATAGAAATAAGGCTGCTTCGCCTTCGGAAAACATCCTTTTGGCGATAGACATGCGCAAATTCTGCGCCTCTCTCTTGAACTTCTATAAGGAATCGTGGTCATCACATACATTCGTCAGTGCTATTCTTACATCATTCTCGTATTCAGGAGCCAGAGATAAGGGGAGAGGTAGGACTGTTCATAGAGGCACCTGCGGTCTGTGAAAACGTTTAGAGGGAGATACAGCGGAGGAGGATGGATTACGCCTCTCACCAAAGTCTAGTTACAGACCAAACGAGCTGATAACCCCGTCTCTCAGGTAGATCTTTCCTGACAGATTCTCTCAAGAACGCTTCGACTTTCACTTGCCCTGGCTTAAAAACCTCGTTCTCCCATAATTCCTTCCACGACTCGGGCGAGTGACAAAACATGTGTATGCCATGAGAGTTCTTTCGCTCTCGAAGGCCCTTCTGTGGTAGCCCACCGTGAGCGCCAAATATCAACGATCCAGGTTCCGGTGAAAGAAGCGGGGCGAGCAGCTTTGCTAGCTCAAGCTGTTTCTCTTCAGAGAAAAGATGGAAGAATGCGGAGGTGTGGATGGCCGATAAGCGACCTATGAGTGGAGTGAGCGAGGTAAGCCCGGCCAGTTTAGGGGCTGGGTCAGTCGATATGGCACTTGGTATAGGTGACGGCTTAAGGAACTCGGGATTGAACGCGTCTCCTGCGATGAACGGGACTGGAAATGTTTCGGGAGTACTTTTGAACAATTTGTGTCCACACTCCCAGAACTCTATACCATGATAAGTGGCTCTGGGTCTTGACTCTTGAACTGGGTTTCATGTACGTACCGGGATGAAGGTCGGAGGCTAACGCCTGGCTCACCGGGAAGCCATCTGCAACGGCTTTCCTCACGTCGTTCCCGACGCAACATGCCATATCGAGGAACAGTGCACCCTTGCGCTCTCTTCCAAGTTTGAGAAGCTCCTGGTATGCAGGAAAGCGTGATATCTTGAGCCTGAGGTAGTAGGATGGTTGGAAAACTGTCTCCCAAGAAAATGTATCTGACTTGCCTTGCAAAACCAAAGCTCTGAATACAGTGGTACGGGTGGACCTAAGATACAAGCGTACAGTTCAGGCCGTATATGATTTCTGAACAATCATTCAAACTCACCGCATATATCTCAGCCTGCACTGCCAATACATGCCTCTTCAGCTCGTTCGCATCCGTAATTCCAGTCTGTGCGCTGAGGAACTTTAGCTCCTCCTCTTCAAGATTATAGAGATTTTCGTCCAGCGGCCAGAGTTGGTCTCCCATGGCGATAGATTGGTGTCGACGGTTGTACTGAGGGATACAAAGTCGAGGCAGATTGGGAAACGGCTTTCGTCTCTGCGTGTTTTTATAGCATCATGGAGCGCGATCCAGCCGTCCACTGCTGCAATTGAGCCGCACTGTGCCGAGATGCGAGTCGTGTGGAAAGGTGTGCCGATAACGCTTTCTTGCTGCAAACGCTAGCTGCCATAGGTCGATATCTCTCACAAGGAGGGTGGATTAAATTTAGACAGGATAGTGATGTCGTGGTGGTGGTCAGAGAGAGCAGAGGTCTCACAGGCGACCCGGAGCCTGGGAGTCGGAGGTGCAGATCCCAAATGGGCGCTTCTGTCAACCTTCTCTACTTCTCTCATATCACGTACGTAGTCAACTACTGGTAGGTCTTCCTTGGAAATGGGAAGTGTACCAGATAGAATCTTATATACGGTGAGGTTGTAATATGTCTAGTGCGGGGTTCCGATGTACTCATTTACAGTCTGTCTATTTCGAACACTTCTAGAGTCGACGGTGCCAATTTGCAAGTTTGGAAATCCATCTCCTCAGAACACGCCGTCTACAAAGTCCATGTAAACTCTTGATTACTGTGCGGCAACACAAGCTCGATGGACTCACGCTGGATGTCGCCCTGGATTTATCTTCTACCACTGGACTCGCTTCCACACGGACGCAGCGTAGATTGGGATAGGTCAAAACCAGTCTTTGGCCGTCCCGGGAAGCTGTGACCTCCTCAAACTGCATGCAATGTCAAAAGTGTTCTTCCGGTTAGAAACTGTACGTACCAGCGTTCCCTCTGGCAGCGGAATCATCTGACAGTACTGCTTTTCTCTTCGTTCCCTTACTAGAATACTGCCCTGCATGCTTTCCGTTGTCTTGAATCTACGCCACGTCACAGCAACATGATTTGCGCGGAAACTGACATGCATTTCTTGCTTCAGGACCCCCGACATGTCGAATATCGCAGTAACCTGCGGGACTCATGAAACTCGCCTATCAAGCGACGGATGCATGCACTCACGAATCTACCGTCCGCAGATTTGTGGAACGTAGCACTGGATATAACGCTCCGTCAAGATCATTCCTCCTTTCCTTCACAATTGTGCCTACCTCGATTTCCTCTTGATTCTTGGTGCCTTCTCTATTGGTGCCTTCTCTATCAATGGAACCTCTCCTTTGGGCGTAACTGGCGCGGATTCAGCCTTAGCATTTGTTTGCTGTTTGCCACTCCGTCGGGCCTCTCTCTCGGCGACATCTAGAGATTCTACCTTGCTTGGCAACGCTTCCAGTGCTCGAGCCTTCAACTCCCAGACCTTCTCCCAGAGCGAATCCACTGCGTTATCTGTCGCGTTCGGCTCAAGTGGATGGATGGACGACGTTGGCGTTGCGGTAGGGGTGTCGTGCTTTGCGAACGCTTTCTCGATCAGCGCATCATACGCTGCCCAAGACTGACGTACAACTCGGCTTTTGCGCCTAGTGGACATGTTGGCTTGGGTATCTATGGATGTCCTAGTGTCTAGTAATACGACGAGATAGCTGGTGAAGATAGTAGAGGCAATTGCATCATGCTCCGAGTGTTCTTATGTCTGCCAGCACTGAGCTGCATGTTGGGCGTGAGGTAGGTCGGAGTTAGAGCTCTGCTAGTCTAGGTGAAAGCCGCACATGTGCATCAATCTCTACTAGGATATCGAGCTGATCTGCAGAGTCTGCATTCAACTAGCTATAAAACAAGAGCGCGACGGAGACAGGCGGTCGATCATCATAGATATCCTCGTGATCATGACATGCCTTACGTAGAACATGAGGCGATGGTCCGATTCAACGTAAAGAAGCATGAGGACTACCCTCGGCCTCTGAGGAGGTAAATCATTAGCAATATTAGATACACGGGTGGCAAGCTACAATCTATACGGTGATATGACACTCCCTAGTCCATTGTTGGATACACTCGCAGGGTATAAGGTGTTCGCTTCAAGCAATCGGAGACTTGAACTTCTTGTTCGAGTATCCCACAAAAGCCCCTCCCATGCCAAGACGTCTCTTGCCGCCAGCGGGTTTGATCGGCGCAGGAGGGGGTGCATTCTGTGTGCTGCCAAGGATGCGGACGTTCGGATTTGTCTCTGCAACGGAGACAAGTTTGGGCTTGGAGAGCGCATCGGTAGATGCTATTGCTTTTGACCGATTTGACAAGGACGTCACTCGCGGCGCGCGGGAGACAGTAGCCGTACCGCTGGGTATACCGGTCATTTGTGCTCCGTGTGTCTTCGCGCCCACCGACGGTCGGTAGGCTCCCGTGGTGTCCACTGACACTTCCGGCATCGCTGCTGCTTCGTCGTCTCCGTGACTATGCCGAGGTGGTACCTTCGATGTTCGAGCCTGGTTCAAGGAACGTGCTGGGAGCGCCGCGATGGACCTTGGTTGTCCCTTTGTATACGACAAGATGCTAGTCTGACCCGACTTCATGGACTCAGACGCTTTAGCATTTGCAGGAGGTGGATGCGCCTTTATGCCAGGACCTGGGACCCTCATGGGAGCTGTGAAAGGCACCGGAGGAGACTTTAGATAGGCTGCGGGAACAGACAATTTGGCGGACGTGAAGGAGGCATAGGCTGTGGTCATACGATCAGTCATACGCTGCGAGCGAGTTAATCGTAAAGTTACCTTGACTAGGAGCAGATGGCTGTACTCCGTTCACAGAGAGACCGCGTACATAAGAGAAGCCTTGCGGAGGGAGAGGACTTTCAGGGTCAACGCCCGCTCTACTGAATGGGCAGATGGATGGTTTGAATTGAGTTTTGACGCGACTGGTGGTAGCAATCAGCTATGAATACTGGAAGCAGAAGCTAGTTCTCGTACTCACTGCTCTTCAAGGTGGCTTCGGATGTCTTCATCAGTCGGAATAGGGCGACCCAAGACCGTGGCTATTACCTTCCGATCTCCGGCTGTCAGTCCAGTTAATTGAGGTGAAAATAATCCCTGTGTATATCCTGTCAGCAATGGCTCCATATCGAACAGATACAATGCAACTAGCCTGTTGCTCCTTAGGAAGGATCGTCAAAAATTCGGAGAGATATCTCTGCTTTAGTGATCCAGCGGTCATCCGCGAGGTACAGTGTGACAGATACAAGAGGCCCTGTGCTCGGGTACATGCAACATATAATAAACGCCTGCCATGGGGATGAAGATGAGTTTGAAGTGGAGGGTAGGCAAGACGAACCGTTCCTCCTCAATATCCTCGGCACGCCCCAAAGGAAACACGCCGCTTTCAACTAACAGCAGCTTGAATACGGGCTTACTCATCATTTCAAGAAAGATCTCACCTGCAGGAATGAAGACCACCGGCCATTCGAGGCCTTTCGCGGCGTGACAGGTAGCGATTGTTACCTTCTGTATCTCCTGTCAGCGAAAAGTGGCTGCTTTGTGTCAGGAATAGCGTGCTTACATCCTTCTGAGAGGGATCGTCCTTTTCTGCTTCGGTATCCGTCGCCAACATGGAAGCTTGCAGGAACGCACGGAGAGGGGTATCGCTTAGTAGAAACGTCAGGTGCGGCATACTTTCCAGAATCTATCCTTGTACTCACCTGTTCTGTTTTGCGTATTTCATACTTCCTTCATCAAAATCGACATCTTCGTCATCTTCGTCATCCATCCAATCCTCCTCTTCTAGGTCCGGATTCTCTTTTTCCTTTCTAGAGACAACTGCTGGCGAACCGGCAAGGCTGGGCGCAGGATTATACTCGAACTCACTCGCGAAATTCACGAGTTCCTCAACATTGTCCCAGCGAGCTTCGGAGTCGTCATGATGTTTTCGTAGGTGATCTTGGTAGTTGATGAGCTCGAGTAGTTGTCTGATAAGATTACCCGGATTCTCTCCCTGCACCCATTCCTTTCGCTTAGCTATGATCTCTCGTCCTGAAAAGAAAGAACTCACCTTCAGAGCCAATTTGCGCAGATTTCGAATGGTGTCCACAAAGGAGGCGATCTTGCGCTTGATGGGAGGCTTGATATCGGGTATCTTTCCGTCGTATATGCGTTCCACTACTTCCAAAGGCGACTGACGGAGCTTCTCGGCCTTCGCCAATAATCCTGAAATTGTCTGAGAGCCGTTAGGGCATGCGTTTGACTTGTAGATAGATCGCTTTACCTTTTCACCAATAGTCCGACTAGGTATGTTGATGACACGAACGAATGCCGGAACGAAGTGCGGGTTATCGACCACTTGAAGGTATGCTATAAGGTCTTTGACCTTGTTGTGTCTAATCAGCCTCTGCACGTGCATATATGTGAGTAGACCACTTACTTCCATCCGATCGAAGAATCGATGGCCGCCCAATATAATTTGCGGGATACCCTCCTTCTGCAACGCGCTCTCGATGACACGTGAGAGCGAGTTCATACGGACTAGATGACCGTCAGAAAATGCATATATGCCCACAACAAACTAGACCACATACGTAAGATCGCGAAATCACTGTAGGAGAGCATGCCTCCGCTGTGCGCTATCATCCTCTGGATTTCTGCGGCTATGCTTTCCCCTTCTGCTTGTTCATTCGGAAACGGATGTAAAACAGGCAAAATCCCATTGGCATGAGATGTATGCAAAGTCTTTGCGATACGTCCTTTGTCTTCAAGAATGGATAAGACAGCGCCTTGATGAATGAAAGGTACAGGTACGTACCTTGCGAGATGATAGCTACGCTAGCAGCCAAGATGGCACCCGTTGAGCGATAGTTCTGCTCTAAGAAAATCTGGCGCGTTGTTGGAAAATCTAATACAAGAGTGAGTTGTACAATGCGTATATTAAGATACCAGCTGTGAGCATACCTCGCTGCATTCGTGCAAGATTTTCGACTTCGGCTGAACGCCAGCCATAAACTGTGATAGATGTCAGAGCTGATCAGCGTCAATAGTACAGCACTACCACATACTCGATTGGTCTGGATCACCAACAATGGAGATGCATCGTTTCGCTCGGGCGATATAGGTCATGAGCTCATACTGTAAGGTGTTCGTGTCTTGACTATATGATAACGTCAATCGCGTTTTGGTTTGTTAGGAAAATGAGATACCCACAATTCATCAACTAAGACATGTTGACACCACTTGCCAGCCTCTGGGTGATCGCGGAACAATTTCACACCATAAACTAGCAGGTCGTCAAAGTCTAAACTATTGCTTTGTTTGAGTTGGAGTTGGTACTGCTCAAATACTTTAGCCACAACTTGTTCGATGATCTGAGTTGGTGCTTTATTTGAGCTGGACGAAGGTGGCGACGTTGACAACTCTAAAAGATCCTTGACCGTTAAACCTTTAGCCTTGGCTTTGGAGATGCGCGAAAGTACGGTAGCCTCCTTCAAAACGATATCGCATTCGTGTAGATGGTTTGTGAAAGACTTGAGCAGCCTCGTCACGACCTTTTTGCTAAATTCTCAGTCAGCTCTCTGCAACTAGACGCTCAGAACGGTAGAGTCTACCTTTCATCGGCATCACAGACCGTGAAGTTCGCGCCCACTCCCACCAAAGTAGCATATTTCCGCAAAAACATCGCACACAGAGCGTGAAACGTGCCTAGTTTAATCTGGCCGGTTATATCCCTCCCCACCAGCTTGCATAACCGCTCTCGCATCTCACTAGATGCCTTGTTTGTGAATGTCACTGCACATATTGATCCTGGTGGTACGCCGTGCACCGTTATGAGGTGTGCGATGCGCGAGGTCAAGACTTTAGTCTTCCCGCTACCAGGACCTGCAAGGATTTGAAGCGGAACGTGAGGAGCATGCTGAACCGCTGCACATATCATGAGCATAACGTAATCAGGAAAATTAGTCGACATACCCTCTAGCTGTGCAGCATTCAAGCCCTTCAAGTAGTCTACGGACATCTGTGGTCTGCCGCGGAGTGCTCGAGGCCTTCTGAACCCTAGTAATATGATAAGATCGACCCGTTTTTATCGAAATGATTGTTATAACAGTGCGTTGAGGCGCATACAATCCAGAAATTTGCTGAAATGGAGATGCGACTTGCCACTGAGATGGTTGACAGAACGTCGTTGGGACTAACAACGAGCGCTCACTCACGCGCGTCGCGTCGTGCACGTGCGTCGCGTTTGGCGCCGGAGAACGCGCGACCGACTGCGAGCTTTATTTCCGGGAGGTACATACTCGATTATCATGCAGAGTCCGTAATTTACAGTTCCTTTGTCTCGTTCGGTGTGACTGACATTCTAAACAACGCATAGAGATTGAACAGGTCCACGCCTTCGGAAATCAGCGAAGTCCACAGTCGTATGTCAGAAGAAATTCCTAGATCGCAGGTCTCCAAGAATACCTGAGACTAAAGGGGAGTGCTGCCGCGCAGGTCAAGTCTCGTCGTTCCGACCAGTAAATGCCAATATGTCTCCAGGGCTTCCTCAAGAGTCGCCCTCGTCCTTCTGACTGGGGACTCTTCGTCCACTTCCCAACAAAACTTCCCTGTCATCATGCCCGAGAATTCCTCGAGACTCACAATGTGTCACCCGAACAAGCCAGGGTCGGTCGGGCTCTCGAGGCAGTCAGAATATTTGTTGGGGCAGAGCCCAGCTGTAGCTTTAAGGGCCGGACATTCATACTGAGCAATAACGACTATCGTGTATGAAGCTGTCCGTTTCTCCAATTATTCTGCACCGCGTGTGCCATACTGATAAGTGCATAAGCGCGAATAAATCGTTGTATGAGTGAACCGCTTACTAGTCATAGACGCAGCCGGATCGATAATGTATGCTTTATACAGTATATGTCACTAGGCTGCGCTTACAATCCATGAGATTGGTGTATCATAATTCTATATATCGAGTTTAGCATATTATTATTGTCTTGGTGCAGTGCACCGATGGTGTAGAACGAGGAATTTGGTCGTCAATGTTCAGATAGAACAGGCGGCCACGGGAGTACCTCGTCGCACATGTTCGCATTAGGTCGAGGAGAGGAGAGGGGACTAGAGCTGGGACTGGTCCCACAGGATGAGCCCGAACGCCGCCAGCTGTACGAGGACTGCGGGGAGCGCGCCGTGGGGTGACCTATAGGAGCCAATTTGACTACAGGAGGATCTCCAGAACATGAGATTCCCCCGTTCGTCAACTGTGGACGGGATGAATGAGAAGCCAGAGAAGTGTTGAGGATAGCGAGGAGTGCCGCTGCTTGTGATACAGGCGGGGCGATTGAGTCGAGGGCTTCGTTGCCTGCGTGGGGTGGAGTATACGAAGGTGTAATATCTATCTGAGACATTGCATGCAAGTTGAGCGGGCTGTCACGTCTCTCGTCACGAGGGCGTGACCAGAACATGTCAAGCTCTGGCTTCTCTGGAGACGGACAGGCGCAAAACGAGGTTGCGCAAAGCGTGCCATTGTGATGATTCGATTTGACCTCGAGTCTGTTTAGATCGAGCTGTCGTAGCGTGGTAGTTATGTGCACTGGAGGGTCATGTGTACGGGTTACACGCCGAAGTGAGGCAGGGAGCTGCTGAGTAATCTCCGCAACACCGCAAGCGGCGGGGAGTTCAGATAGAGTTTGCGAACCGTAAGAACGAGAATGCGAAGAGCTGGCACTCTTATAAATTGGCCCAGGGACAAGATTGGGGACGTGACCGGAGGAGTTAGAGACGGCAGAGGGGATGCAGACACGAACACCCGCTACGGGCTCTGGGAGAGCCGTTACGGTTACGATGTCATACTATTCCGGATTAGCTATAAATCAAAGGACGAGAAATATGTGCAACACACATTATATGTATCCAACTCTGGGCGAGACACGGCTGGTATCACTGGCTTCCGCAGGAGGACTGAATTGCCGCAAGGGGAATCAGGAAGAACCACTCTTGTCTCCGAACTGTGTAAGTCCGTCAGCTTCATTGTTGTAATTACAAGGCCTGTGTATTCCGAGTCTTGGGACCGTGAATCGCGAGCATCGTCTAAGCTCAAGATTCGCGGGCTATCTGTGTCTAAAATGAATGGTCCAATGGTAATCAGTCAAACATTGACATAGCATCGCGAGAGAGGCAGCTACTGACCAGTAGTACAGGCGCTAGTTAGAGAAGTATTAGCTGTGAATGAGGAGGATATAGACTCGTCATCCAAGAGGTCTTCATCCAAAGACGTGTCAATGCTGAGGGAGACAGTAGGCGAAAGAGACCGCGATATCGAAAGTGGGATTCCCAAATCGTCAACGTCCTCACAAGCTGTCTTATCCAGCGCATTTGTTATTATTTCTTCATGCAGGACGAGACGTTGGAGTGAGTAGGGTGCGACTCGCAGTGGTGTTCTGTTGACACCAGATGCCACACCAGGTATAATCGTGAAAAGCGGCGTCTTAAATATCTCATGGATAAGCTGTCATAGCAGGGTTGCTATGTAAGTATTGATATGCGAGACTAGAGAGCGACAACCTTATGTGCGCCAACGAGAGCTAATTGTTTGCGCGGAAATGCAGCTTTCAGACGTGCGCAGCATCCATTCATGTTATTGGCCTGCGATGCAAATCAGTTGTAGGTCTGAAATTTGGTAGCGGAGACTCTCACCATATTCGTACATAGAATAGGGACTCAGATCAGGTAGGAGGGCGATGCCTGCACCGCGATTCGAGGGCGACTGGAGTGTAAAAGCGTGATGATGGAAATCGAAGACAATCTATCGAAAGGTGATGGTAGAAACGCGCATGAAGCGACTCGGTGTCGCGCAGTCACATAAAATGGTACAAAGAAATAGAGGCGTATGTCCGCCCTGGACGAGGGCCGTAGCACTCGTTTATTACTGTCAAGCGGTCGTGGTGGGCGTTTGAAAGAGACCTGCCATCGAAGCACACATGCTGCTTTCAGCTTGGCTGACATAAGCAGTTGTGTTCAGACGCTTCACGACCCTGAACGTTGCCTGCAACGGCGCAGAGACTCCCCCACCATCCTCGACTTGGGACAATGTCGTCCTCGCTACCAACACTGATCATTCTTGCCATAGTCCTTGGACTAATGGCCGGCGCGTGGAGCTTTACTCCTAAGGGCCCTAATCAAACGTGAGAGTCTGTTTCGCCTGGACATCGTACGCAGCTAACCGGTTCGATTCCCTTAGGTTGATACGAACGAGCTGCATGCTCGCCCTTAGTTGCTGCTATCTCATGTGGATGGTCACATATCTTGCGCAAGTGCACCCACTAGAACGTAAGCGTGGTTTGACTACAACTGCACAAAGTCATTAACCTGCGCACAGGTCCACGAAGAGCACCGACGGCGGAGTGATGGAATACTCTTGGCAGACACCTTTCAGGTCTCGCGTGTGCATAGTACTTATACCAAGTGAGCCATTATTATTCCTCAACAACGAAGGAATTACTCAAACGCCGACAGACAGCTTCCACGTTGTATAATAGCTACACCCTGATATCATTGCATGGATTTTACTACAGACTGTGCAGACTGTGAACTCTGACCCCATCCCCAGTCCGCATCCTCTGTATCCGAGCTGTTGCTCTGTTCAGCTCCCCAGCCGCCATTGATCGATTCTTGCGACCAGTAGCCGCGCCAGGCAACGGACTCATTCCACGCAGATGGTCCCGTGTCATCAGCGCGTGGCTCGTCTTGTGGCTGTTCCTCTACCCGCTGTTTCGCCACAAAGCCTGACCATCTCACGACCCAGTCGAGGGGCTTCGCCCCGCTGGTTTGCAAACTTAGCTCATCGGAGTCCCCCATCGCCGCGACGAGCACACTCAACCACCCGCCGCACATATCGCTGACGTCACGTTCGAACCACAGCTCATGCACAGTCGCGTGCGAGGCGTCCCAGCTTGCCATCCTGGCCTTGACAAGCTCCCCTATCTCCGCCAATGTATGAGCCTTCCCTGCGGAGTCGTGGGCTTTGTACTGGTGCGTGGTTATCAATGTCTGAGACTGACGCGCTTTTATTCTTTCCCAAATCCCAGATCCTTCCGCTTTTCGTTTTCGCATCGATGCCCAGGCCTCGGTCTCTTTCCGCCTGAAAGCTGCCACTTGCGAAGCGTAGCCCAATCTGTCATCGCGACCCCAGTCGTCTTGCTCACGCGCTCTGCCTACTCCGGAGATCTCAACGTCGTACCCCCACTGCTCCGCCGTCTTTTTGCACCACCCAGCGAACTCTTCAACCGTCCACTCGAACTTATGGTCGTCATGTCGAAATATACGATTCGTGCGTCCCGTTGGATCGGGAAAGCCGCGGCGGGCAGTAGGCGGCGCATCTGGTGCAGTAAAGCGTTCGTTGAAAGTGTAGGATGGCGTGGTGATAAGTAGGATCCGTGGATGGTACAGCCCAAGGAGCATCGGCGCGAAATCTGCAAGGATGTCCTCTGGCAGATGTTCAATGCTGCAAGTGTGATGTGATCAAGAATCAGTCTCGTATTCACGCATCTCGATAGACCTGGCGTTCGCCACATGCAAGGATACATACACTTCGGTGCAGATGACACAATCCATGTTGACAAAATCGGGATTATAACGCTCCAATCCTCCCTCCCATATCTTCACTTCCAACGGTTCCCAGCGAGAGTATCCTTGCCAGAGCCCTATCGAGTCAGATGAGGCTGGCGCAGTAAGCTTCACCGCCTCTTTGAGAATCTGAGACGAGATATCGCAAGCATAAACTGACTGCAGGTGGAGATGGTCGTCTTGTTGGAGGACAGATGCCACATCGTTGGAGAGGGGTATGGCACACGAGAAATCGGCAACGTCCATCGATAGCGGCGATAGCCAAGGCGCAGGATTGCATAGGCAAGCAATCGTTTCACCCTCGCCACAGCCGACATCGAGGACCTACGCACATGAGTACAGTCTTGAGAGTTCGAATTCAAACAAAAAAAACCACACACATTGGTCACCCGCTCCCGCCTCATGACATCGAAGACCCATGCTCTTCTTTGCAGATAAAGCGCAGGCTGAAAAGTCACAGTCAGCTCAGTCGCCTCGTCCTCAAGTTCAGGGCAGTCGGGCATGGATCTAGAGAAGGATAGGAAGGCGGTAGGAATGCGGTGCCTGCCAGGATGGTGAGAACTCAGGTTTGCCGGAACGGACTACATGGGTGCGGTGGTGAGAAATCTGAGAAATCAGTACAAGCGATCAAAATCTCTGTCGAGATTGGGCAGCAGCGTGTCACCGCTTGTTATACTCAATAGAGATGGGCAAAGTAGTCGCAATATTACTATACGAAGTCAGTGGGGTAACGATGGTGTTAAAGTACAAGTCTACAGCAGCGAACACAATATATACCTCCTTCATAACGCATTATGACGGAGCGAACTGAGTGGACCGACAAAGGAATGGGAGGTACATGAGAACACTGTTTGCACCGTGCAAAAAATACGCGAGTCCGTAGGTGTGAATCTTCATAGTAGACCCGCAGACCTTAAATCTCTCGCCAACCGCTCTTCGGCCTCGCTCATGGGATGATCCTCTCGTCTTTCTTCATTTTCGTCTTCGGTACGGAACATGAAGATCTCAGGGAAGGCCCGCTCCATATTACGTCTTGGATCCGGATTATGTAGACCCTCGGCAGACGATGTTGACGCTGCTCGTATTGACTTCTCCCACCGTTTTACGCGGTAGAATCCAGCCAGAGAGGAGAGAAGCAGAAACCAGCCTGAAGAACCCCTATCAGAAACCGTTCTCAGGTTCGCGGGATGTGTGTGACTCACCAAGTGTCATGAGAAGAAAAGCGACCCAGTCCCTGGAAGTCAAATCATATCCCTCGATATTACCATCCTCCATGGTGCCGTTCAAGATATCCGCTCTGGTCAAACTAGGGTCGTACGACCCCGTTGACATACCCATGCCCGGCATCATACCCATGGTCTCATTCCACGAAGGTCCTGTCTCCACAACCTCCCCAATCTCGTCGGCGAATTGTCGCCGTGAATAAAAGCCGTATTGAATGAGTGTCAAGCCGAGTCCTACGCGAGAGCCGTACTTGGCAGCATGTGTTGTGTGCAGGAGGTACGTGAAGAGGAAGCCAACAAATTGGAAGAAATAGGATATGAAGACGTTGGCGATAAAGAGGTACCATGAACCAGTAGGGAGATCGTCGACGATCATGTCCGAGCTGGGGTCTAAGCTAGACGGCGCATGCACTGTAGTTTCCCAGTACGCAGGAACAGCGTCTGCCTGCGCTTCGGTGTAAGACTGTGCAGTAAAGTTCAATGAATTTGTGAGATCGTGTCAGATACCGAAAAGACTCACAGGTGGTGCCTGATCCTGCACGTCCTCAGGAACCATATAGATGTCTCCGCTCTCAGTGCGCACAGCCACATTCTTCCCAGGTTTCGCCATGACATTAGCAAAAACGCCGTCGTTATCCAAGCCACCGCCGATAGCATGTGATGCAGCGGGCTCCAGGGGTACTCGCTGGTAATGTTGTGGGAGAAGAACACCAGCTACTCTCTGAAAGAGCGAAGGACGATGAGGTACAGGGCGAACGGGTTCTGCTGGGAGGACACCGTTTGAATTTCCATAGTTGTTTGGTCTCGCTGCTGATGGGTCAGGGGGTGAGCCGGGGGGTGGGTAGTCGTAGTCGTACTCCCGCTCGAAATCATAAGTTGAAGAAGTTGTCATCGATAGTGTCGGCCGTTCAGCTGGAGGAGCATCGTAGTCTCTTGTAAAATGTGTTTCTTCAGTAGTGTCTTCGTCGTCCTTGTCCAACTCAAAGGCTTCGCGAATCTCCCTGTCTGCGTCAGGAATGGAGACGCGGGGATTGGGAAGCGGTGCATAGCGAGCGGATGACATCGTTCGCTGCACGGCTAGCAGCAATGATAAAGAAAAATGTTTTCAGGAGTCCCAAAATTAATGGGACGGCATGAGGATGAATGTGAGGTGAGGGTAAGAGGAAAGTGAGTCGTTCGATGGTGACCAATGCACTGCGCCCAGTTTGGCTCAGCCTCACCTGCACCGTGCAAGCGCCAATCTGCTCTTCACTTTGTTACAACAAACATCATCCTGCTCTTAGTGTGCCGACGCCTGGCAGTCGTAATTGCGTGCGTTGCTGGTATGTCGTGCTAGGTTGGATAATCGACATCGCCCTGGCAAACTGATATCTGTGCGAAGGTCGTTTATTCCAAGAATAGCAAGTTCTTGAAAGATGCGCTCATGCACCGCTTGTCAAGACTCTAGCAATGGACCTGACGGTTTCATGCTCACATGTCAGCACTGTAAAAGGCACTGGCACCATAGTATATATCCCAGGGTACAGCGTGCACTCAACCTGCTGACGGATGCGCTTTGTATGAACAGCTTGCCATCTGCCACTTATCACGGAACGCGAGCTGCTATCGCTTATTAGAAACAGCACGCAGAAGCTCCCTACTGGCACACTGGAGACTTGGTCCTGTCGCAAGTGCAAAAACCGGGCCTCCAGTGCGAACAGTAGGGCGAGCACGGCGAGACTACCCAGTTCACTCGCGGATGCGTCTCCTGCCATTGATCTCACAGTCCCACAACCAAATACCTCCAAGAATGTCAACCATGTACGTCAAATGATGCTTTATGTCGCATACTTTGAGATATTCATTTTTCTACAGACAACTGTAGTTGAACTTGACTCGGACGAAGAAGTGCAGGTTGTATCTCCTCCGAACCCGTCCAATCCAAGAGCGAGTACAATTCCCGCCGACGTCATCGATCTGCTTGATTCGGACTCGGACGACGATATCGTCGAAGTTGTCCAGTCACCGCCGTCAACGACCAGGCCTTCACGCACACCTTTACAAGATCAGAGGACGACATTCGCGGAGTCACAACGTTCATCCCAGCAACATGAAATCGTCTCTTCTCCTCCCATCGCTCCCAGAGATGTCCATGGGCGAATGTCTCCGCATCATGCAACTGCCCCCTCTCCTGCTTCACAAAGCCGGGAAACACTGGCATCCTCCCCTCGAGCTGCTCAAAGTAGGACTCCTTCCGTTTCCAGCCAACTGAATCATATGACGTTGGATGCATCCGTGCCTGAACATCTGCCTTTGTCTGGCCCTTCCCCGTCTCATGGTCGACAAGATTCGGCTTCTAGCAGCGCTACAGCACCTGATTTTCGCAGGATGATCGCAGAGATGCGGGCACAAGGAAAGCTAGGCCCAACACCGGCTGACCAAGCGACGTCGAGTCTGTTAGCATACAGCTCTGGCGCATCTGCAGAACCGTCACCAGGGCTATCCAGCCGCGCCCGCGAGAAGGCCCGCGCGGGCACAGCACACTACGACAGCGACTCTAGGCAAGGGCCAGTGTCACCCTCAGATAGCGATGTGGATATGGCGGAGAACGATGCGCACGCTTCGCCTCCCGCTCACGATGATCCGTTCGACATCGAGGATATGTACGGGGATGAAGCCCCGGAGCATCCTCCTGTTAAGACAGAAGAAATGCAAGATGATAGCACCGCTCTGCACGGACACGGCAACAGTAGACCGGCAGAATCGAAGTTGAGGACGTTCCCGATGTGGGTTCGCCAGCAAGAGCAGGAGACGGCGGAGGAGTCGGACGAGTGGTCACAGATATGGTACAATGAAGCACAGCGCTTAGCACGACGTAAAGAGGATGGCACTCTTCAACCGCGTAAGCCCACCAAAACCAAGATGTTAGTTGGGAAGAGGCAGGAGATCAGGCGGATACAGAGTGTCCAATTGATAGACAATGGTGGAGTCCGTGGCGAAGCGATGAAAGTGTCAGTGCTCAATCAACAGCAACGTTGGGCATCTGGTACGCTCCTCTTGGATCGTCTTTATGGGTAGGTACTGGTTTTGGCAGTGGTTACTGCCTGCTGCCTTGGATGTCATACATTCAAATCAATACTAATCGATCCATAACCCATCTAAAATGACGTTTGCATAACCCTATCCTCTGACGCTGCTAAATTCCGTCGTAAACACCATGCAGTTCGTTCTTACGGCATCCAGATGCTACGGCAGAAGGGATCAGCGGATGAGTTTTGAAGCAGACAAATGGACGTACGCTGTGTATCGTTGTAGTCTGGGGAGGCACGAAGCCATCTGCCCAAACCCCGAGTCCCTATAGTGGGATCCCAGAGTGCAAACCTCAACATGTTGCTGCCCGACAGATGTGGCATATGTACATTTACAATGTTGTTCTCGAACCACAGCATCTCCTCTCTCGAATCACACCCGACGATGACTCGTTTCAAAGCAAGGAAAGACGATATCGCTTCGTCCACAGCGCTCCAGTCTGGGCCGTACATTGCAATACGGCGAGGGCTTCGTATGTGCATGGCAATTGTGTCGATGTACGACTCCGCAGATTGAGAGCGTAGCAGATTGCCATGTGACCTCAGATCCTTTGTCCTTTGTATCGGTCGGATTTGCTCCTCTTTGTGGCTGAAACTGATATGTGGAATCTGCTCACAGCAGATAACTGACAGAACATTGTAGTCAGCGGGGAAGATCAATGATGAGCCACAGATGCACACTTGCCCAATGAGTTGCTGATCAATACACTACTCAATTGCTCTTCTACGCTGCTAGCTCCCCCAACCGCGCGAGCGAACTTCAATATGCAAGCGAGGTTGGCTGGAGAGAAAATAGGATGTGCATCGCGTGAATACGTAGACCCGTTGTCTGAGGAAAAGATTGGATGTTTTCGCGAACATGTAGACAACCAGATAGAAGCTTCCAGTGGATGAAAAGCGCATCCTCCCCATAGAGTTATACTTTGGAAGAAAAAAGCGTCGTGTTGACACGGTGTTGGTACTAGTCTCCTGGGAGGCATCTGAGTCGGAAGTGCCCCCCAGGTCACCTTCTTACAGCTGAGGTGCTCTAGATGAGGGAGTTCCCTCACGAGATGCATGAAGTCAGCCAATGCGGCGAAATACAGGTCTGTTAGCCAAAGCCTCTTGATGTGACTTGAGAAGTGCGGCAACGATCTTGGGAGGGCGTGATGTATTGAGCGCAGCGTTCTCTGCCCAGCGGGGAGCGGTCCTGACAGCTTGACCACGATGTCTATGCGACGCCCGACCCGACTGCAGATCATCTGCAAAATAAACAAATCAATATATTGACTTGT
>JAAIFI010000529.1:0-13979 GCA_011032875.1 Phlebia tremellosa | reverse complement strand
TCCGCGGGGTGTAATCACGTACGTCACTCCGTTCTTGCGATTTCGTGTCCGCTATCTTGGTTTCTGACTCTACTTCTTTATCTTTGGTATCGCTATATGTGATTGGCCCTTGCGATCGAATTTGAACGAGCAGATGACATGCGCAAAGTGCGGGCAGCACTTCTGCTATCGGTGTGGCTGGAAGCTTGACCCCACGAACCCGTACAAGCACTTCAGCACTCCGGGCCTCGCGTGCTTCAACCGGCTGTTCGACATACACAGCGTCGACAACGAGTGGCAGCCCGTGGAGGGGTTTGAGTTCGTATGATGGTTATCGTATCCGTCCGAGGCTCCTACGTATAACAAACACCCCACATCTTGATTCATGACCCGTACACACATCGCTATCAGGAATAGGGACACACTATCGCTCTCTAGCTCTCTGGCTCTAACATGATCATATCGTCTAGCAGTGGCGTAATACAATACTCATCACTAGTCGCTGTCTCGGAAACCAAGCCTGGGTCTGCGAGAGAAGATCAGCTGAAACTCTCAGTACGAACTTAGAACCCGCCGGCGTCCAGAGAATACGAATACCAGACGAGCTATTCGCAAAAACGCACGCTTCTCGGCGGGCTGAAACTCGTCTTGGGGGCGCGATTGGACCTCCCCTGTCGCAGCGAGAGAGGAGGCCGTTGACGTAACTTTGCGCGCGAGTCAGTGGCCTCGCACGTAAGCCGGTAGCCGTGCGCGCACGCAGCACGAAGCACGGCGCACAAAGGGGCTTAGCATTCTTGTGATTCTTGCGATTGTGGGCTAGGAGCGTGGGCCCTGGGGGGTACGCCGTCCGAGTCCGAGGGCGGGTTGTGCTTGGGGACTTGGGAAACGGGTTTGAGAGGAGCTGGACGGGTGTTCTGTCCGTGGAAGCGTCGAAATATTTGTGCCGCCGCGGGGGAGTGATTAAATCACTACTATATCCAGGGTGGGGAGAAAAGAAAGAGAGAGAAAAAGAAAGATCACTTCCGGACGGGATTTGTTTCTTTGCGATCAGTTGTAAGGCTGTTGACTCGGGGTAAGTCCTACGCTTTTCCAGAAGACCAGCAGGGAGACGAGACACATCCCTGTGCGCGAGAAAGGGGCCGTGCATTCTTCGCTAAAAGCGTCATGGGACGAGGACGTTCGCCGTCCGAGGCCAGCTCGAGAAACAGGTTAGATATCAGCCTGAGGAGCTGTTCGACATCCATTCTTGCGACGTACACTAGAAGCTTCAGTGTATGTACGGTGTGCCAGCCTTAATGAGGAAGTGAATATTGTTTATCGGTCGGAAGGAGGGGAAAATCGAAAATTACCTCCGGACGGAATTTATCTCGATTTTCGATCGTATGAACAGAAGCGACGGCGGGTAGACAATATCGCAGCTGTGCTACCGCAGAGTGTATGACCTCGAGAGTGACCTCACCGATGAGGAAAGGCTCGGTGAGTATGCCTCCGCGACCGCAGTGCGCACCGTGGGATTTACGGGAGGCCCCCGTCGGTCCCGAGCGACGGCGGCGAGCGTGGTCCTCGAGTGGGTTTCAGAGGCGGCGCGTCATGTTATTGGCAGGGGCAATGCGGGATCGGGCGAATACGAGCGACGCGACGGCGGGGACGGGTCGAGGGAGGCACTGTCGGCCGGCGGCTACCAGCAGACCCGCCGCGAGACAGCTCCTCCGGCTGCATAATATTGGGCAGGAGGCTGCATGCGTGTGTCGGGTAGGGTATGTCGGGCTGTGCGAGGGGCTTGCGCGGATTATTTTATTTTTTTGGGCTATCGTAAGTGGACCATCCGCGCGCGCGAGACGATTGGTCCGTTTCGGCACAGCGAATGAGAATTTTGCGAAAAGTGCCGTGTGCGGGTTGCCAATGATGACAATGATTATTCATGGTTTGCGAGTGCCTTCGGGTGTCTGTGGGTGTTTGCCAGTATTTTCGCGTGGCAGCTGCGGTATCTTGTAGCCTCTTGTGGTCGCTGCTCGTCGTTGGTGAACATTTTACATTGAGAGTCCGCTGTTGGGCGCCTGCGCGTTGGATGTCAATTTTGGGGGGAAAGTGTTCGGGCTCGACCTTCACTCCTCCTATAAAGTATTCCTGGGCCCGCACCTTCTCTCGTTGTTTCTCTTCACCAGCCTCATTTCGTATCGTTTTACTGAGGCTGCGCGGGACCAATCCGATACCATTTTGTCCATACCCCTCATCTTACCCCCATACCCTCACTGTTATCCCTAAACACCCGCACGCACACACCCACGACAAGGCTTCTGTATATTTCACTCCGCATCTATCCCCAGCCTCAGGACAATGGAGATCTACACCACTTCTTTTACTTATCCTCGTCGCTCCCGACTCGCTCATTCGCCCGCTTCATCTCTCGACTTCTCTACCGACCTCCGGCCTTCCGAATCCTACTCGCAATTGCACCAGCAACATGTCAATAGTACTCTTCCCGACTCTCAGGGGACTGCGTCTCCCTCAGACTACGAAGCCGTCCAGAAGGTCGCCATGATGGCCATGGCGATCTACGGTGTCCAAATCTCTTTCGCTCCCGCAGACCAAGGCAGGGCCTGGAATTTTCAAATTTCTGGTGTTTATCAGCAGGTCATGCTCGCCAGAGGGATGATCATGAAGGAGTGCCCGGTCCAAGTACGCCCCTGTATTTTTCGTAACAAAGCGCAAAACGCTCACGGCGTTCTTCCGCCTCACTCACAGAATCGCGCCGTCATTAAAGTCGTACGCTCAGACATTCTAGATTCCCCGTCATCAAAGCCCAGCTTGAAGCCTGAGGTGCGCAGGCGGCTCGATGACATCGCCTCCCAGACTTTCGCACACATCGCCGTCGTCAACAGCACCGTGGCGCTGTCCACCCGCTCGCTCCCCGACGGGGTTAGCAACAGCGCCGGGTGGTCTGGACTCGAGACAGAACGGGTATGTGAACTCGTCATTACCGGCCAGGGCGACTCTGTCGAGTTGGCTCGAGTGCGCCTACTCGTCATGCTCGATGAAATGGTGAGTTGTACTTCTTTCTCCTATGGAGTTGCAATCTGACGGTCATTGCTCCTAGGGTGGTCTCCATGCCGACTCCTGTGAGATAGACCAAAAGCTGCACGCCCTGGTCGCAGGTCGCAAGCGCAGCGTCTTGCAGTCGATCATGGAGGAAACTGCTACGAATATCTATATGCCCTCGTCTTTGCAGGGTCTCATAGGCCCTGATTTCGGCCAGCCGAACAACTCGTCCCCTGCGACTCCCAACAAGCTCAGCCCCAACGTCATCTGGATAACGGGAGAATTTTTTGGCGTGCAAAGAGCCCGTGATATGCTTTTCCAAGTCTCCCTGAGCAAAGTTTGTGTCTAGTCCGCCCCTAACTTTACGTGGAGGCTGATCTTTGTCGCGCAGAGCAAGCAAGTAGTCTCTCGAGACAGTGCAATCTTGCCTCGGAAGTTAGACTGGATGGTAACTGAGCGTGCAGAGGACTTGAAGGCTCTTATGCATGACAACGCGACCTTCATTCAGTTCCCCCCTATCGGGAGCTCTACTAGTCTGATCACCGTCTATGGCGATCATCGCGTGAACATCCAAAGGACGATCCGCGCCATTATGCAACTGGTACGATCATAAGGCACACCGCGTCCGCATTTTCTGACATTTTCTGTTCAGGCGTGTCAGTTCTATGTCGCTTCACTCTGGTTGTTACCGGCCCAGTTCAACGTCATGCTTCCCTCTACATCGTTGAACCATACCCAAGTCGCGACTATCCTGAAGCAGGTGTCCTACACCAGCGGCGCGGAAGTTGTTTTCAAGGGCATGAGCTTTGAGATGCACGGTCTCGAGCACGAGGTCAGGGCTGCAGTAACTATGCTTCTCGAGCTGGATATCGTGAAGGTAGGGTACATTTTCCCATGATCGACCGGCTGTCACTAACGCACCACCCGCAGACCTTCCATCACGAGATCCGCTTCCAGATCGAGCTCGCGAACGAACATCGGGAGTTCATTAGTGGCAAGAAGAACGGCAAAATTAACAAGATCATGCAGACGACGAACGTCAAGATCAAGTTTGAGACCTTCAACGAGCACAACTTTCTCATCGACATCGCGGGCAACGACGCGAGCGTGCTCCAGGGCCTCACGCTGCTGCAGGAGGAGCTACCCGCCGAGATATCCTTCCATGTGCCTGAGTCGTACCACAAGCGCATCATTGGCGTCGGTGGACGCAGCATCCAGCGCATCATGAAGAAGTACGGTGTTTACGTCAAGTTCTCGAATGCCGAAGAGTTTGCTGCTATGGGTGGGTACAATGATAACGAGGATAACGTCATTGCAAGGACGCCTGCCAAGAATGCCATGAATTTGGATAACTTAAAGCAATCTGTCATGGAGTTGGTTAATCCAAAGGTCAGTTTTGTGCATCTGATTTGCACCAACACAAATTGACCGTTTGTCGGTGTGATAGGATAAGGACTACATTAATGAGACCGTGTCTATCCCGCGCAAGTACCACCGCACGCTCCTAGGCGAGAAGTGCATTTTCATTCACGATATCGAGGCGAAAACCAACTCCAAGGTTCGCTTCCCCGACAAGGAGTCTGCGGCTGATCTCGTCACCATCTTCGGACCCGAGAGCCAAGTGCAGATCGCCGCTGCCATGCTTCTGGTACGCTGATCTTCACATGTATGTATGTCCCAGCACTCACCCCCTCCTCAGGACCATGTCCCCTTCGAGGCCGACATGGCGGTGCCGCCGCAGCCGGAGCTCGCGCGCGTCTGCGCGTCGCCGGACTTCGCCGCGTTCGTCGACAAGGTGAAGCGCGATTTCCAGGTCGTCATTGTGCCGAACAAGTCGGTCGCGGCGAACGGCACGCACTCGCCGGACCTGCCTATCGAGTCGTTCAAGTTCAGGTGCCAGCGGAGCAACAGCGACTTTCTTGTTACTGCACGGGAGGTGCTCGAGCAGTATCTTATTGCGCATAATATACACGTCTACCCCTCGACCACTTCGCGCACGCACAAGCGCGGCGACTCGTTCGCGGATGCGTTCCCACACTTTGATAGCAAGGTCCTGTCGACGGCCCGGACGCGGCAGCAAAGTAAGTTGGCGTCGTTCCTCGTTTGTTCTCGGTGCTCATGTTTAAAATAATTCAGATTCTGCGGACCTTGGTCGTCCTTCTGAATCGATGATTGACCGGCGGCTGCGCCTTGCTAGCTCGTCACCCGACGTCAAGGCGCTCTTCAACGGATCGCCCTCCTATATCTCCTACGTCGAGGAAGAAGAAGACTACGACCAGCCCAACTATGTCCCCGGGCCCGCCACGGACTACTGGACACCGCTTCCACCTATCGTAAGTGCCGCGACCTTGTCGCAGGTTAGAGATATAGTCTGACCCCACTTCAAGGGCACCGGCGTACCCGTTAGAACGCGCCAGAGCGAAGACGCGCTCAAGCGCGGATCGGACTCACTGCTCGAGGCGAAGCTGAAGGATCACCTCTCGAAGCCGCGCTCGCTGACGAACCGCGCGCAGTCACTTGACCTCACCATGTCGCTCCAGCGCATCACGGAGACCTCGCGTCTCTCGCGCCCCGAGTCGCCCGAGACGTCGCTGACCGAGACCGGCGGGTCGAGTCCTACGTCCGTCACCGCGCCGTCGTTCCCCAGTGTGTACGCAAGCCCCGTGTCGTCGCGCTCGGGCGCACCCTCTGCGCACGGCAGCATCGGGCGGTCGGGCATCGTACTCGACGAGGAGAGCGTCGAAGAGGTGTCGCGCGTCATCTCGAACCTTGGGCTGTGAGGTGCTGGCCCCACCCGGCATTTTTACATCTCCATCTATGTACTGTCATGGCAGGGGCGGGACCTAAACTGCGATGCAACGTTCGCCACACGGCGTGTACCAAAACGTGGTGGACAATCTTGTTTGTCTGAATACTCTACGTCTCGTTTTTTTCTTCAGCTCAATAACAGATCCTTCGTCCTTGGTGGACCGTGCTTCGGTGTCTCCTCTACCTCTCCTTATTTCGTTCTATTCCCACTCAATGCAATTCCCGAGGCTATCCTCATCTTCAACTGCATCAAGCTATTTGTGCTTATCGTCGTCGCCAGTCGTCTCCGCACTCTTCGCTACCCTAGATACGTCTGTGTACCATAAACTCATTAACTACTCAACTTAAAAGTCGCACCTATCGCAAATGGGCTGGTTCACAATATATAAATATCATTTCTATGCTTCGCACTCAGTACTTTATGTCGTGGGTTCGAAAGGTTTTGTTTGTTGACAGTAAGTCCGATGGTGGTATATAAGCTTGGTACTGTACAATCCTGAGTCCGCTATGCTGGTCACTGCAAAGTAATCCATGGCACCTCGAACAACACAAAGTCATAGAACTCTTGTTCGAGGAGTGACTGGTATTCGCCCGCGATCTCTTCACCAGCAACTGGTTTTACTTTGGTTTTCGCCCCTGATGGGTTTGAGCGGCGAGCGAGGTACGCGAACTGAGTCTGGAGTATCGCCAAAGTACGCTTGGTTGCCTTCGGTTCAGGCTAAGAGCGGGGCAGCAGGTTAAGTGACATCATTGATGGACGAGGAAGAGTCCACTGACCTTCACAACAAAGCCGACATAATTTGCCGGTAGACCATATCTGAGGACACTCTCCACGAATAGATGCAATACCTTGAGATGCACCAAGATCTGGAAGGCTTCTGAGAAGTTCGTCCTCGAGAGTTGAAGAAGCTCAGTCTGTATCGCTTTAATTAGCAGATTTTCATCAGAAGCTCACTGCGCAGCTTACCCAGAGCTCCTTTTCTGTAGTGTCTGCTGCGGCCAGTTCTTCTCGTTGCTTCTGTATAAGATCTTCTGAGAAGGTGAAGTCCCGTACTATGAATCTGAAAAGACAGTCGATATCACGGTCAGTACACTACTATCACAAGCGAGTACTCACTTGCTCTCTCTGCATTTCTGGATGAACTCATCATGCACACGCTTGAAAATCACAACACCGAAGAGGACATATTCATCGTCTGCCGCTATTTGGCTTGGGACGGCGGGCATGAATAAGCATATGCAGTGTATGACGATGTACCACTCACGTTGATGAACGTGGCACAACAAATGCCGTCAATCGCTCGTATCTGGTGTTCCAGTCTTTCACGAGCGTCCTGAGTCGGAGATCAGTCAGCACGTAGAGGGTCTGCGGAATGCTGACCACTCACTTTGGAACTGCTACTAGGAGAGTCTCCATATACTCCGAATCGGCAATGAACTGGTCCTTTCGGACAACGTCGGCTAATGACCGTACTGAGAGGTTCCCGCTTGAAGGTAATCAGGGTAGTCAGTATGCGATAGTTCAAGGGTTGCGCCACAGACTACTGACGTCTTCTTACGCTGCATTTGTACAAGTGAGCCTTTGGCTAGGTTGTAGCTCTGTAGCTTGTTCTTCATGATATTGTCGACAGAACTCATTTCCTGTGCTCACGATCACATTAATTCTGGTTTCGCCTCCATATTCTGCCCGGCCCATACCTTTACGAGCACCGCGAGCATGTCCTTGAGACCTCGCTGTACGCCGTATCGCCCCTCGTTCCACCGCCATCCGTGGAGTAAATATTCATCCACAGGTCGTTCATTGACGAGTACATGTTGCGCGAGCTTGGCTGGATCATTGTTCAGGAGGTTGCGCAGGGTGTCTACAGTCTTTGCGACTGTCGCAGTGAAGAACGCGTCCTGCTTCGGTAGCTCCTCGGACAGAGAGATGAGAGACTCCAGCGTTCCTGTCTTTCATACGGCGCGTCAAAAACCCGCTCGAAGTTCGTGGTGACGTGCACAGAAGTGAAATGCACCTTGAAAGAAGGAATAGGAAGCTGGGCAATGTTGGGGGATGCTTTGGATTGTGCGGCGAGCTTTGAATGAAGCTCCTGCAGTGTACCCTCGGAGTCGCCGTCGTGTGGGATCGCAATAAGCCAAGTGCTCTGATCAGAAGGCATGTCGTGCTGTATTCAAGGACTGTGTTCGAGTATGCTGGTGATGCGAAGGATTAACGTGGAAAGAATGCAGAGCAAGATGGCGGCAGTCCTGAAGTGATGAGTGCAGCTTGGGCGTCTGTGCATCTTAGTCCTTGCTGTGGACGTTCGTGTGATGGGAGATCGTCTGGCTCACGCCATCTAAGGTCAACGTGACTTTGCATATTATATATATCTAGCTCATCGATACCGGAGTGCTCAAATGCTCGCACACCTTCTCTCCAAACGCACATCTACTCTCCCGCGTTTCTTGGCTGCTAGGAGGATGTCGTCGTTCGGCGACCACTGTCCCCTCGTAATCTCCCCCTCACAGTTGCACCAGATCCGTTCAGAGGATGTAGCTGTACTGGACGCGAGCTGGCACATGCCAAACGTGCAGCGCAATGCACGCCAGGAATTCATCGCAAAGCACATCCCTGGAGCGCGTTTCTTGGACTTGGATGAGGTAGCCAGCCCTAATGAGCTTGGTCTGAAACACATGATGCCACCAGGAGAGGTCTTTGCTAAGTACTGTGGTACGTATTCTACTTTTGAACGTACTGTTTACTGTCGCCTTCATACGTCTCTTCCTCCAAAAAGGACAGATGGGAATCACGCCGTCGTCGCATGTTGTGCTGTAAGCTCTCACCCCCTGTCAGGTTCGAATTGTGTTTGATACAGTTGATGTTAGTTATGACTCCCATGGGGTCTTTTCGTCGCCGCGGGCCTTATTTACCTTCCGTGCCTTTGGCCATGACCGCTCAAGCATCCTTGACGGCGGTCTGCCTGCGTGGGAAGCCCACGGTGGTCCCGTTGAGTCTGGAGAGCCTGCTGAAATTCAGGAAGCTACATATCCCGTGCCGACTCTGAATGAGGAGGTCATACGAAGTATGCAATGTCATTCCATATTTGTGACATCATACACTAAAGCGCCTTCGTCTTTCGCCTCCACCAGGCTATGAGCAAATCGTAACAAATTCTGCTTTCGACCCGAAGGATGAATCCATCGCCGAGCTTGTCCTTGATGCACGGCCCCAAGGCCGGTGAGTCAGAGTAAATTTCTCCTCATCGATCCGACGTTAACGACCTGATTTCCGCCTAGATTCCTCGGTACACAGCCCGAGCCGCGCCCAGGACTCTCTTCCGGTCATATGCCCTACGCAAAGTCCCTGCCTTTCAGCGATCTTCTCGAGAAACGGACCTATACTCCGCAGAACGCTACCGAGCCCGTGTCGTACACGACGCTCAAGTCTTCTGCAGGGCTGCATGAGGCGCTTGAACGCGCAGTGGGCCCAGCTTATGCACAGGCGATTCTCAAAGGAGAGCGCGGTGTTGTGGCGAGCTGTGGCAGTGGCATGACAGCTGGAGTCATCTGGCTCGCGCTGAAGATAATTGGCGCAGAAAGAGTCGCTCTGTATGACGAGGTATGTAGCTGCTGCCGCCACATTTGTGAGGTTGGTCGCTGACTGCTACTTTCCAGTCCTGGACAGGTTATGCAATGAGAGAAGGAAGTAAAATTGATAAGGGCGAATAAGTTCCAGCGGTATCAGACGATACGAATCCAAGTTTATGTATACTCCACTTACAGTCTGTATGAATTCTTCTTCCAGTTTCACAAAAGTTGCACCATCTCGCAGCCTCATCTGAACATGCCTTAACCAAGAGGACGCATGCGCGGCTGCAATATTTTGATATATCCTACTTTACGTGCGATGCAATCACTTTGTCGCGACCCCCTCGTAGACCAAGCAGACTCACGACTCTACCAAGATGTCGAGGCGGCTGTATGACCCCTTCGGTGAGCTCTGGTTCACCTATTTGATTTCCTACCGTGTACTCCAACCTGTAGATGACTGACCAGGAGACATGTATCATAGGATGGTATGCGCTTCTCGTACGGAGACAGTCAGACGCTCCAACACGCGATGGTTATTTCCGCGAGAATGTTGATGGGCCTTCTCGTGGGAGTCCTAGTATGTGACAGCATCCAAGATGTCTATATCAATAGGTAATTAACGAATTCCTGTCTCGCGTTCTGAACGGCTCAGCAGCCGCGCGGTGTCCGCGTGACAGTGTACGTCGCGTGACGTAACGTGTGGAATGCAGTAATACTATAGGCACGTTGAGAAAGAGTAAAGAGCAGCCTCTCGGGAAGTGCATAATAAAGCGCTAACGTGTTATCGATGCGCTAAACTATCTTGTCCAGAACCACCACCTCGCTCCCCCACCAAGAAGCTACCATACGACGAGTTCAGCATGCCACGTCCCGGTCAGCCAGTGGTCCGTGAAAACATAGGACAATTCATGCTGTCCGAAGACCATGACAAAAGTGAACAAGTCTCGGAGCATGTGCTGAGCACCATGGTTCCAATCAATGTGCCCCCATCTACTGGAGAGCATGTCCTTTTTCACGCGCCGCAATTTCCGGCGAGCAACAACAACATCAAGTTCGACGGCAGCTGGGCGGTGATGCAATCCGTTCGATCGGCTCTCCGGGAGCCGTATCCTGCGCCTGATATCCCGCGCATCTTTGATATCAAGCAGTGCGAGGACAAGACCAAGGGCAAGGGGATGTTCGCAAAAGTGGACATTGCGGCTGGACATGTCTTTCTATTCGAGCACCCGGTCCTCTTGCATGGGCAAAACATCCCCATCGGCGCTGGGTCGAAGGGAGCATTTTACAAGACATTGTTGAACCGTTTGCCAGATCCCGAAATGCGAGCGCAGGTCATGGCGTTAGATAATTGCAAGACACCGGAGGAAGCAGGTCCCATTGAGGGTATCATGCGTACAAACGGCTTCGGGGTTGAGTTAGACGGCGCCTCGGACGAGATGTATCGTATACACAGTGGCGTATTCCTTCAGATGAGCCGCTGTAACCACAGGTACGTGAAATCCCCTCCATATCGAAGCCCTTTGTTAACGTCAACTTGGCTGTACCTTTTATGCAGCTGCAGTCCAAACACCTCGTATGCATGGGACCAGCGAACCTACTCTATGCGGCTCTTTGCCCTCCGACGCATCGCTGCAGGCGAAGAGATCACCCTCACCTACATCCCTAAAGAGTTCGTCCGCGAGGAGCGTCGAAAGCGCCTGAAGGAGATGTACAAATTCGGCTGTTTCTGCAAGTGGTGCAGCCTCAGTGGAGAGGCTCTTCGAGAGAGCGATGCCCACCGAGAATACATCGCCACCTGGCACACCAGAGAGGACGGCCCTATACCGTTCCAGACCTGGAGGAAGATGCCTATACAACAGGCGCCACCTTGGAAGGACGTTCTCGCGGCGTGGATGCACGTAGTCGAGTGTCACGATAAGGAGAGCATCGAGGTCCCCACAGATGCATTGGAGGCTGTTGCGGCCATGTATGCCGTAGTTGGGGACTTGGAGAATTATCGCAAGTGGGGGCGAAGGTTATCCGATGGTCTGCGAATTGCGGGGATGCACAGTATGAGCCCGCTTGATTTGGCAAAGATCCGGGCTTGTGAAGAGACCATTCGAAACCCAGCGTTATTCGAGTTTTGGAAGACAAGAACAGCTTGAGCGGAGATGTAGGAGGTAGGAATACGTATGTTCAAAGTTCGCGTTCAAATGCTAATTGTATTTTCTGTCTATCCGTCAGTATGTGCGTACACGACACGATTGTTAAGACCGACAACCAAATTTCCTCCATAGAAACCAGGACTACCGACGAAAAAGGTATGCGATGCCCTTAGTATGGATATCCCGAGATCTACCCATCCGCAGATGGCTCCCGGCTGAGCTAATTCATACACGACTTCGGCCAAGCCTTCTGCGGAGCGTTTGAGCGGGCAGTACGGAAGATGGTGGGCGCAGAAAGGATGATGAGGTGCTATGCAATTGTAGCCGCCAGGGCTCTAAGTCCGACTTCTGACTCTATACCTAGTAGTACTGGGTACTGACTAGTCTAGCAGTGTTGTCTAGTCTTGCAACTGGTGTTATGCGACAGTTAGATCGAGAACAGGTAAACCTCTGCTGCATTCAAAAGGTATTCGCTACCAGAAATTCAAGGCCCATACAAGGCATTTCATCATCTTCTACAAACGTCCTGTCGCCGGTCTCACAGCGGACCCAAAGAAAGGCACCATCACATCCATCTCCTGCGACCGCAATTGAACTGGCCTGAACCTAGAGGCACATGAACAACTGCAGCAGTTTGATAGTTTCGGCTCTGCGGTGCTACGTAATCATTTTGACTGCGGTCCGTAGCATGTGCGGTGCTTACCGTGGCCGGTGGCATTCAGCGTCGTCAGTCGGATGCGAGCATTTTTGAGCGAAGCGCGAGGCAATAAACAATAATGACAGTGATGCGGCTGCGATGAATATGTCTGAAGCTAGTCTACAGGTTACAGTGGATATTGTACATTGCATTTCGTTACATTGGTCGTGCTAAGAGTCTTTTGCGATATTATGAGGGCAGTTCGTATGCGTTATGCGATAAGTTAAGCGAGAGCCACGAGATGATATGCGTAGGCTACTCGACGAGCGTCGTGGAAGCAGCCTGTGCCGCAGTGTGTCGTTGCGACACGAGGAGTAATCGCGCACTGCATCATACTCCGAAATAGATTTTGCCATGCGAAATCATACAACCCCTTCACGAGTTCCATCGATCGAGGTGATTGGTGCTTGCGAGCCTAGTGCGCAGGCATGTCGGACTTGAGCTCGTTCTCGTAGTGGTCGAGCATGCCGACGAAAGGAAGTGGCGGGAGGACAGAGATCTTGCCAATGGCATACGCAGGTCTGCCACTGTACTCCACCTCCACGCGATATTTCTTGCCATTGCGCATGAGTGTTAATCGCCATCTACGATGAGGTCGTGTCAGTGAATGACGCAAAAAGGGGCATTAATAGGACAACTGGCTTACCCTTCGACGATCATGATGTTGAAGTTCCGGCGTGAAGCTTCCTGCAATAGCTGATGCCGTGCAAATTGGACGGCCTTGCGCAGATCGGTCTCGCGCCGCAAGTCATGCACGAACTTGAAGCTCATGTCACAGTCGTGCATTCGTACGACTTCCAGCTCTGTCAAAAGAATGAAGTCAGCGACTGCGCCACAGGTCGAGTCAAAGCGTAAACTGACCTTCATCTTCGTCCCACATGGGTATAGGTGCCACAGTTTTGGAGTCTACAACCTCCCAGGGCATTTCCTGGCGGTGAAAGTGTTTACCAAACAGCATGGTGGTCTGTGCTGGTAGTATGTCGGTTCCGAAATAATGCAGCAGTCGCGAAGAGACTGCGGGGGAATCAAAGGAAACGTTCTTCAGGCCAAGGACGGGGCCCGGGAGCTAAACAGACTTTGAGGCCAAACGAGTGCTGCGCTGGTTAAGAGGTGATGGCCGGGCTGCTGCGATAGCACAGCCTGGCAGGGCCTTGCAGGGAAGTCATATATACTATTCGGAAGACACGCAAGCTTCTGCCAGCGCTGGGGATCCCAAGCGAAACACGCTCTGTGATGCTGTGTATCATAAATGAGAGTCAGTCACGGTCAGAGCGGAATGCGTTCCAAGTGATCGAATGACTACACTCCTCTCCCCAAGGCGGAACGGTCTCAGCGGCAACTGCAAGCAACGACTTTGACTCGTCAGAGCGGCACCTGAAACATCCAATCGGATTATCAAACCCAAGCCGAGCGGTGGACGTCTGCTTGAGCTACAGACACCGACGGAAATGCGAGGTGGGTCGGCGAAGTGGTCGAGCGTGTGTCTCCCAAGTAACATGACGGACGTATGCTGGCATCCACGGCCTAGAAGCTAAATGTTTAAAACTTCTGCATACATCTCTCGGTGGAGAAGGATCATGTAGGATGGGCAGTGATGCATGGTAGGCCGCATCCTCGGAAACCGTATTCCTGACCAATTCCTGACCCCTATACAGATAGTCATCGAATTAACATATGAGTAGCGAGATAAGCCGGCCCACTTACGCTACTATGGGTGCACTCGCGTTTATACACCGGGACAG
>JAAIFI010000528.1:0-13982 GCA_011032875.1 Phlebia tremellosa | reverse complement strand
AGCTTGCGCCAGTGTGATGCATCACCCCGGGTAGATAGGACAGGTGTGTGAAGCATCAAACCTGCTCCATCGGCTCGCTGACTGTCTCTGACTGCCTCTAACACAGGCCCCAGCTATGTCTAAGTGGCACATCGAGCACATGGAGGCAGTTAACGACTTTTTTAGAGAAGGGTCTGTCATATGGCGAGCCACGTGAGAACAGATTTGCTCTCCTTTGAAACTGGCTTACTGACTGGGCTTCATTAGCGAGTGGGTATCGGGGGTTCTTCGCCAACAATTCCTGGGCGTCGCTGGCAGATTGGAGAGCAGCATTGAGTGCAACAAACGCCTCTATGGTGTCGACTGTCAGTTTGGCCTGTTCTACAACCTCTGCGTCAATGCACCGCTTCCGGACAAGGGGGTGCATGATGTAATTTGCAAGGCCCATTGCGATTCCAAAAATGGTGCGGTGCTGGTATGTGCCATGCTTGTGTACTACTACGGCAAAGGTGGGCCTGCTTCAACTTCGCTGGAACAACCCTTGTTCACTTAGATTTTTAGCCTGCCCTGAGGCCGATGAGCGTATATGGCTGGTCATGTGGGAAGCTGGGCTAATCATCCAAGTTCCTGCTGGGGTGCTTGTGCTGTACCCTTCTGCGCTTCTCCTGCATTTCAACTTTGACATTTCAAGTAGGCCTCCTCCCTCTCGTCCTCTCACCTTTGCGTACTTATGCAGCTTGTTTAGAGCTAGAATTGGTCGTCACCGGCAAAAACGAAACGCCTACCAAGACCAACTCCCGTAACATAGCTAAAGACAACAGTAGCCACAGCGGACGAGGGTCCATGGTGTGGTTCACTCAGGCATCCATGTTGCGTAGCGGTGAGCTGCCTTGCGCAACTCTCAAGGAGAGCTTGGCGGCAGAAGCCCGGCTTCAAGACGAGTGCCCAAGGGCTGAGCCATATTACATCTGCAGCTATGATGTGGCACACAACTTGGCTAAAGGGATGTTTCCTTCCAATGCCTGATACCTGGACAATCTGCTGTCAGACTTATGCAACTCTCTATGTACCCTACAGAGCAATACAAATTTAATACAGTTTTTCATTACAACGTTGTGACACGCGAACATGGCCATGTCCGCATGAATCCATTCACCAACTGCTGTAATCAGCTTGTATGAGGCATGAGTCTTAGGTCTGCAACTCAGGCGTGTGCTTATATCCATGGTAAGCACTAAGCATTCTGATCATCGTCTCTTCAAATCGCTTTGAAAGCGCCTTTGTCCTCATCAGTGGCAGACCCTTTGAATCGCCTCCTCAGGCTGGCTTATGTCCTTTCAGATTGCTGAGGACAAGGACTGGCGCATAATAGTAAGCAGTGGATATCGCTGAGTCGGTCATGACAGCAACACGAATCAGATGGGAAAACTGCCTTCCGAGGACCAAGCACCTCTCCCACGCTGCGCAGTGGCTCACTCCGAAGGCCTCTGTTCTCCTCAAAACTGCTTTGCACGATTTACCCCTCTCCTCTCACCCCCCCTCCTTCAGCAGTTCCTTGAAACAGAGGCTGAACATGCCAGTGGTTTGCAGTAAATGTGATTCAAGATTCACTGATGGCCGTGATCCTATGCTGGCAAGCTCTTGTGGTAAGTGCCTGCCACAGGGATTGGTTTATCTCCTTATAATTCTCATACCGACCTCAGGGCATGTGGTATGCAACATATGCCTCAATAGTCACAACAACACTGGTCAAGGTGGATGCCCTCTCTGCTCTATCACATTTGGGGAGACAAGGAAGCTATTCCTAGCTACTCCTGAGGCAAGCAGAGAAGCCGAACAGTTGTCAGTGGAGTATATCGATGGGTAAGCTGGTCTGATTTTGATGACCTTGAAATCCATTGAGCTACCGCCAGCCTACCAGAGACACAAGATGCACAGCATCTGGTTAAGTGCGCAGAGAATGAGAAGGGAGTTTTAGCAGAACAGGTGCGGCTTCTGAACTACCGCAATGACTCTACTTCCCATAAGATCCAGCAGATTCTGGCTGAAATTGATCAGAAGAACCGATGCTTAGCGGGCAACGATGTGCAAATTCAAATGTTGCAGAAATACTTCACCGACTTGAACAAGAGAAGGCGGGATTTAGAGATCCACCTTGCGGATTTGCATGCTACAGTATGGCTTTCATGCCCTCATCACACGCTATCATGGATCTTTTGTATCTGACATCTTCTTGGGTAGGCACGACGATGACCTTTGTTAAGGACATCAAGGCGGCAGGTAAGTCTGACCCCAATGGCATACTCACAGCAATGCCCCACAAACTTAGGTGCTCCGTAGCCGCTAGAAACTCTGATGGGACTGCCCAAGGTGTAGCGCATGAGGAGGAGGAGGAGGAAGAGGAGCCAGCCAAGTGTTGGGGCCTCCTGTCCTATTGTGTACCTACCTGATGACCACCATTGCCACCCAGCGGCTGATCTTACTATCCACAAAGAGTGATGGCACTGGCTGGCAATAAGAGGGGAGTCAGAATGCTGAGAGTGCCGGTGCCCGAGCTCAGTAACCGTCTGGTCAGCCTTGTCCTTGTCCATCTTCGCACCTCAGACGCCAGTGTGTGCTGCGGATGCTGCATTGCAATGAGACAATCACAAGCTATATAGCTACTCAACCACAGCTGGATTGCTAGAAGGGCGGCATCTGTGCTAGCGATGACTTGCGACAGGCAGCTGATTCAGAAGGCAGAACGCTCAGAGCTATGGCGCTATTGGTCCGTGTGCCGTTGAATGAGTGGACTGTGCAAAATGGGACAAGCTGTGGACATAAGAGGATACAAAGATAACAGACAAGGCTGCGGCTAGGATGGTGTTAGGAAGGGGAATTGAGAGAGAGAGAGACAGAGAGAGAAAGGATGCATCCTATGTCGATGCAGCATCCATCCACCGCTTGCACTCAATAGTCCCGCCCTTTCAATAGTATCCCATTCCAAAAAGAAAAACCAAACGCTTACAGCAGATATCTAAGGCCGCTAAATACAGCTACATCTTGCACTCCCCACATAACCCTTCGCCCAAGCCTGGTCACTCCGGCTTGAGTTGTCAAACTGCTTGATCGTGCACAAGCTGTGAATCAGACTGTGAGAATGAGGGTGTAACCTTATGCAATGTACAAAGACAGACCTGTTTTCTCAATTCTTTGCGGCGATACCTACTCCCATAAGTTGAGTAGGTGTGAGATGTTACCCAACTCGGTTCATCATTTGTGCGCCACCAAAGGAAACGGTCACTGATCACCGGATGGGGATGTCCTTGCACTATGCGCCGCCAACCATCTTCGTAGTATGCCCAGGTGTATATTTTTTCAGTGCATTTAGCGGTGTAGAGATAGAGGTCACCAATTTCGACAGCAAGCCCTGCCGGTGGTTCCAAAATACATTCACGCCCAGAGGCCATCCACCATCGAGTACATCCATCGTGCGTCTGTCGGAATGGCCTCACTTCCAAGTGTGGCTTGACAGAATGAATCAGAGCGTAGATGCTGGATGTACCGGAGCCGGTGGAAGCTGTGGCAGGAGCGCCTGAAGCAGGGTCATGGGTGTCGGTGGCAGTAGTAACGTTTGGTGGAGCTGGAGCTGGAGGCAATACGTTCTGAGCTGAGAAGCAATTTTATGAATTCAAAGGCATCACATGGTGGGGACAATAAATTACCATTTATGAGTTGCTCGGGCACTACCTGGTCAGATTGCAAGGCCAGGGGAGGCCATACATCGTCTGTTGTGATGGCGTATGTGACGTCAGAAGCCTCCATTTTGTGGCTGGGAAAGGTTACATAAGCATTTGAGCAGATGCTGTATGCATTTGCAGAGCCTGTACAGAGGTTAGTAAGCAGTACAGAGGAAAAGCCAAGGAGGGAACCTGACCTCGATCCTCAACGGCCACCATTTCTGCAGTATAATGTTCTTGACAACTGTTCAGAATAGTGTGGGGCTGGTATGAAATAGTCAAGATGCTCAAGGGAAATGGAGCTCACTTTGCTGGGTCAGCTACCGGAAAACGTTGGTGATTGATATATATGTTCTAGAATATGTTTTAGACCCCCAATAGCCCTGGTGTTAAGATGCTCACCTTCCACTCAGCCTTGATAGACTCCTGAACTGCTTCTCGCTGAAAGCATCCAGTAGACCCAAGGTATAAGGTGGTGGTGGGGTTTGAAACCGATGTATGAGACATGCTGAATTAGTGATCGGAGGGTGGGTTTGTCTGGGCACTGTTTTCAAAAGACAGCGATTACTTATAGCTCACTTGCGACAAAGATGAAGAAAATGTGATGCTCACAAAAGGAATCATTCAGAGAAGTGGCACCCGGTAGTTGAGCGCCTACGCCATAACTGCTGAGGATCGTCCAACCCTACCTCAAAGGTTCTGCACCGCAGTCCGAGGCTTGAACTGTGGAGAAGCACACAGCAAGAATGTACCGTCCATGTTCTCGCAGCATTTGGACCAATCTGAAAAGCTTTGTCTCCTCTCAGACCGCTGGATACCCGGGGCGACCAGCGTTGAGAGTCCACACCCCTGAGTAGCGCTCCAGCCATGGTCCTGCGGTTTGCAGGACTGGATGCCATCTAGTTGCGGAAGGACAGGCGGGCCATGGAACGTGGCGCAGTTTACCATGGAATGCGGGGAGGCTTTGACAAGGCGGTGGATATGACCGCTTGACACTGTTTGTATCGTGGTGTCGAGCCGCTGGAGACAACCGGCTGAGTAATTATAACCAATGACATCGTCGACAAGACAAGAGTTGACCGGCATTGCCATCGACTTTGCTTGGGCACGCCGCAAGGTTATGGAGGGTGGTAAAAGTGCCGGAGGCAGTGTAGAGCCTGAGAGAAGCGTCAAAGTCGAGCAAAAGAAAGACAACAAGAGACATATGACATACCTCCAGGTGGCAGCATTCTACACCTGAACATGGACCCTGGTGTCCGTCCATGAGACGCATGTATGGAATCCATGTCTGACGCATTGTAGAGGTTGCTGTGTCTCGCGTGTCTGTGATCCACAGGGCAAGTACTTGTTGCGTCTTCAGGCGTGTATCACTTTGTGCTTGCACTGGTCAATCTTAGGGAGCCACTAACTTCAGCGGCGATTGTAGAGTCCAATCGCAGAGGCATCCTAATGAGCCATGTGGCTCTGCCATGCCGAACCAACAAGCGCTGCATCGATCCGCCCACAAGGTCTGTGTCTCTGTGTATACACCGCGACATCTTGCCCGGTCACCCCCTCTCATGCTACTCAGCATTGCTCTCAGGAATTGGTGTTGCTCTCAGTAATCAGCGGGCTTCGGAAAGAATACACGAGTTTCAAGGACGACATAGATTCACTGCATGCTTGTTTGTATTGGTCTGGTCTACATTACTACCTTCTCCACACCTTGGACACCTATTGCCAGGACGCGGCTCTCTATCTTACTGCAGACGACTAGGAAGTTGAGGAGGGACGCCGGTGTATTCCGCCTCCTCAATGATGTACCTGGCACGCAGAAGGAATCTGTATCGGCACCTCAGTAAGCTTACAAGAGACTGCAGTTTTGTGAAGCTACTCACTCCCGCACAGCTAACTCAGTGTTCTGCTTGTCCGAAGGTCATGTGTTGACAACAAAAGCCTTTGATCCCTTCTTCATCACAAGAATACTTCCTCGCCACCTGACGGCCGGACAGACTGTGCGCAGACTTCGGTTGAAGTCTGCAAACGGTAGCCACTGGAGGCCGAGAAAGAATGTGTGTCTAGTCCCTGCTAAATCGACGTACGTGATTTCGCATTCCTGTAGCCTATTTGCCGCGCCAAATACCGTTTCCAGACAGGGGTATCTTCTCATTACCTCATTCTCTTCCTTTGGAACCTCTGTGAGCACGCCGATGACTTTTGCTCAAACGCTATCATGCAGGTAGAGGACACTGTTGATATAGAGTGGGGTGCGCTGTAATGGAATGGAAACCGTTACCTTTGAGTGTAGTAGGCGAGTGGTCAGTCTTACCTTTTTGGCACTGTGAGGTATGCAGATTCTGACCATGTTTTACGATGAAACACAGTGGTAGAAAGGGAGGAGTGGGAGGTCTGGAAGGTGCGATTCTCTGTCGTTTATATCTCATCTATGCCACTGACGCCTCGCTTCAGCTGACCTATGTGAGGATAAAGGCGGGGTGTCTTCGTGCCTCTCCTCAGTTTCGTTAGAACCTTGTCCATTCTCTCTCACCACACGTCCTGTCTCCCACTCTGCTATCTGTCTATTCATCAATGGATGCTCAATGCTGGGTCTGCATGGAGCCGTTTCCGCCGTTTTCTACGGAAGCTCATACACCTTTGGCTCTAGGCTGCGGTAAGTGCATGAAGGAGTGTAGCCACCCTGATCTCACAAAGTACTAGGACATGTTGTATGCTCGATATGCGTGGCTAGTTATTCTGTGAATAAGTGCCCTCTGAGGTGTCAAGTTACATCTATGCAACAGATTGTTCCCCTGAAGATGAACCACGAGTTGAAGATCCTCGCACCAGGCTTGTCAGAGGCAGTAAACAGGTATGTGTCCTTTGCATCTTTCCATAGGGTCTATCTCCAGCTTCTATTCAGTGTGAAGGCCAGCCATTATCGGAGGCGCAAACGCCTGGAAGCGGAAAACAGCAGGCTCAGAGACAAGAAAACGCGACTTGTCATGAGGATCGGCGTTCAAGAGTCTCGTTTAGCCGCCCATAGCAGCTCACTACACGTGCTCATCGACAAGATATCTGGGCAGGATGCCCAGCTTCTTCAGCTTCGAATTGAATGCGAACGGCAGGTGACAGAGGTAGAACGACTTTTAGCCAACATACGTGTGTTGGAGCAAGAGGTGAAGTGTTTGAGATAGCAGCTTCCTTCGTGACCTCTGAACAGCGGAAAGGATATCAACAGGTGTCGACTTCAAGCTGCCGCTCGCCCAAGACACGAACTTTGTACGTTGACATCGATTTGTATTCCAATTCCTTCCAACCTCATGTCCAATGCTCAGAAACGCCTGCATCAGACTTCCCAGCAATCATTATTTGTGGCAGAGCCGGGTTTGAGGCAAGCTCTCACTATTGCACAGGAATCATTATCACGACGCACCAATCCATATATAGCCAGATGAGGCCACAAGGGACCTGTTATTGTCTGTTGTATCTAGATATGGTTGAATGGTCCAAGCCTCTTATCTTAGGCTGCTCTTTTCATCACTGGTCGCTTTGCGACTTTGTCGCTTGATCCTCCCCTCTGAGCACTTACACTTGTGTTCTGACGTTCAGGCCCTTATCTCATTATGCCCTTTCTGAAATTTACTACAGAGCAAGCTTTCAGACCAGCGGCATGTGGTATACACCGTTCTAACAATATCTATCTAGGATCGTACAGATCGGCCTGGTAGAAGACGTCCCAACGACAAGAGTTTCCTCCTTGCAATGGCGTCCTTGACCTCCCCGGTTGAGGCAACAGAAGGGATGAAGGTCAATCAGCGTACCGACAACCAGCTTATCCCATCCTCCTCCCAACGTAACTTCGACTGTCTCTGAGTACCTAATACGACCGCACCCTTTTCCCTCCCTCCACTTCGAATACTCACCTTCCCGCCCACTTTTCACAACAATGTTACAAGATTGTCTTGTCATTGCTCGCATCGCTGAAGTTGTTGTTGCCGATTCACCTGAACGGGACAGCCCTATAGTAGCCTCCTTTTTGAGAGGATGCATGGTCTGCGGTGTCGGAAGGTTGAAAGTCAAGAGGGATTAGGGGCTATCAGACATGGGTAGGATGCACCGATACGTACCGTTACTACACTAAAACCAATAAAAACCACTGAGAAAGTCCTGCATCTCTTCAAGGGAACCTATTTGAACCCCCAGCAACTGCGGTGAGTTTGTTCCCCGAATCTGTATTTTTTGCTGTAGCTGTGTTTCTCGCAGAGGTGAGCTGATTCCAATGCTACTACCTACCAGTATGGGTGCTGAAAAGCCAGTTCGAATGCCACCATCACCCGGATTACAGCACTCGGTTTTTTCTTTGTCCTTCATTGGCCTTGATTGTCGCCACTGCCACTCGAAACGCAGTATGTAGACGCCCTTATACAACCTTTGAGTATTTATATTCACCGCTATGTCCATCGCATCTTCAGTCCATGTACTTCGCGCATTCCTCAGAACCCGCATACACCCCTACATAACTCACCCACCCTACATAACTCACCACCCCTACATAACTCACTGCAAGCCGTCTGATCAACAAAGGTACCATGGCAGAAGAAGGCATGTACCTCTGACCTTCTCTCTCTGCGGTACATAGGAACTTACGTCTGTAACTTGGCTTAGCTGTCCTGGCGGTTGCTCTAGAATGCCATGGCGTTCTGCAAGACTGTGTCCACTACAGGAACGACGTTCAGACAGCGTGGGAGCGTATTTCTCGCATCTTACAGGAAAATACCACCCTTAGTGCCACGACTAAGGAATCGATCGAAAGGTACTTCCACACGCAGCTCTTGGAACTGAATGAGCAGAGGGGCTCAGCATCAAACAAGCGAGGGAGAGCGCACGATGTTCACCCTGGTCCTGCCCTTGGTATTCGGGACGCGCCTTCCCCTACATTGACCCACCATCCTCTTGCCATACAGGACCTCCCTCTCGCCAAAGCTTCTTCATCAGCTGGACCCTCACGCTACACAAACGTAGTGTTTCCCAATTTGCCCCAGGATGGAGAAGATGACCGGGATGGTGATGCCCCCGCAAAGAAAACTTGGAGGCGGTCCAGGACATCTAGATCTCAAGTGAGCAAGAATGGTAGCGGTCCTTCCAATAACAAAGGAAAGGAAAGGGCCCCTCTGCTCCTAGCGTCACAGGAATGGGAGCTTGATGAATCCTCCTCAGCCATGTCCAACGACTCTGAGGAGTCCAGTGTAACATTTCGTGTGTTCGACAAAGATGCAGAGGAGATGGCAAGCAACATATCTGACAGCTCCTCTCAGCAGCAAGTTGAAGACCTGATACTTCAAGTAAGATCAGGTCCTTTTTCACAAGACAGCATTATCCCTGACGCCTGCCTGTCTTTGCAGGGATCGGATGTGCAGGGATCGGATGCGCCGCCACAGGAGGCGCAGATCAGCTTTCATGTGCACTCAGAAGACCAGGCTCCACAGTCATCATGCAGCGTTACACCTACGCAAGGGATGTATCAAAGTACCACCCCTCGTGTTGAGTACGCACCTCTACAGGTGATTCATCTATTGCCCTGTAGCTATAACTGGTTGACAATATCTCTGTTTGACATTGCTAGCCTTTGCAGCAATCACAGGTGTCGGGTGAGGCACAAGTTGACCTCACACGCTCAGAAGACCATCGGACCCCACAGTCTTCACGCAGCATTACACCAACACAACAAGGGTATCAGAACTCCACCCCTCATGTCAAACGTTCATTGCTAATACAGGTATGGTATTTATCAAGCTGTAATGATAACCAGCTGAAGATATTTTGAGCAGCCAATTTCTACAAACCAACAAGGGCATTCTGGTGAGGGTCGCACTTCAGAAACATCGCTTAGTATCTTTCAAACACACGATCAGCACAGTCTTGAACAGGTGAGGGGTTTATGTTTGGCTATGCACTACTAAGCTAATCCTTCATCAGACACTCACTGAAGATGAAGCTGCCCTGCCGCCGACAGTAGCATTGGTGTCCCACCCATCACGCAGATTTGACACCGATCAGGAGGCTACAAGCCCTGCCCCTAGCATTGAAGTAGAAAGTCTTCGATATTCTGTATCACCATCGCCCCTGGCCCCTTATCAAGTCGCTCAGGATAATCTGTCTCTTTCTCATGTCCCTCAAATTGGGTCATGTCCCTCAAATTGGGTCATATCGCTCGTCAAACCATCCATATCTTCGTTCTGCCATTGTGGAAGCTTTGAGACAATCGGTACAAGGCTCCCATTCGACACATTCATCCGATTTGCCACAGTCCAATCGTTCCGCCGATGCAGCGCTTGCAACTGCAGACCAGTTTACTCAAGCTTACGCCCTTGAAACACTTGCTTCTTCATCCACAGGCCATGAGGCGCTTCGTCCACCAGGTCTCTCCAGCAGCATGGAGGTTGATGAAGGAGAGACTGCGCCCGACGAGCCCATGCAGATGCCTTTAGTCTCCATGGCTGTCGAATCGCCTTTGGTGCATCAGCTGCAGGTGACCAACCCATCGCTCTCCGCCATCATGGGGGTAGATGAGGGTGAGACTGGGCCGGATGGACCGATGGAGATTGTTACAGATTCTACCTCTCTCGACTTACCCCCATTGCACCAGGATAGCGCACTGCTCATACCGTTGTCGCACCAGCCCCAGGAGACCATCACATCAATTCCCGCCATCATGGAGGTAGACAAGGGTGAGACTGTGCCAAATGGGCTAATGGAGATGTTCTCAGTTGCTGGAGCTTCCTCATCGCACCGGCTGCAAGGGGCTACCACATCACTCATACCCTCGTCGCACCAGCCCCAGGAGACCAACGTGTCGATCCCCGCCGTCATGGAGGTAGACCAGGGTGAGACTGCGCCAGATGGGCCAATACAGACATTTTCAGTTGCTGGGGCTCCCAACTCACCCCCATTGCACCAGGATGGCGCACCACTCATACCCTCGTTATACCAGTCCCTGGAGACCGGCACATCAATCCCCGCCATCATGGAGGTGGATGAGGGCGAGACTGCGCCCCATGGGCCGATAGAGATGCTCTCAGTTGCTGGAGCTCCCGACTCACCCCCATCGCACCAGCCGCAAGGGGTAAGCGTACCACTCACGCCATCATTGCTGCAAGGGTCCGATGCACTTTTTGCCAACATCAAACTTGGTGCGAGAGAGAGGGTACTGGACGGGGTGACTGTCCAACCATCCTCATCGCTTCATCCTGCAGCCAACAGATTTACATCATCACAGGATGAAGCCGGCACGACACCCATTTCTGCCACCGGTTTCCAACCTCAATCAGTTCCTCTTCTTCAGTCGCAAGAGAATACGGCAGAAAGGACCACCGATGTAACCAGTGCATCACCTGCGGGGCACGGACAGCTTTATCAGAGATCGATCCTAGATGGTAGAGCATCTCGCCTGTTGTCTCCTTCTGCTGAGATGGAAGAGGGCATGTCAGACATGCCTATGGGAACTCCTCCAGCCTCCACCGAAGCTGGCACATCTTCATTGAGCCAGCCAACCCTGACCAATGTACCATCTTCATCACAGGATACCGATACAGCAAATGCTTCGTCTCCCATCTCTGTTTCACGCCCTCAATCAGCACCCCAGCCTCACTCACAACGGACTACTCTGGTAGGGCCTACCGACGTGGAGGACCCAGAAAGCACCCCGGATCCTGCTTCGCAACCCCAGTTGGAACTACACCGGCTGCCAGAAGAGGCTGAACCCGCAGTGCCCACCACGGCTGAGACAAGTGTGTCGCACTTAGAAGATAACCACATCATTGCTGGCCTTGAGCAGGCTCCAGAACCCTTTGAGGCAGCTCTCCATCTGCCTTTGCCTTCCGGGGGTGCTTCAGATGTCCTTGCGGTAGCCGTCCCTTCTGTCGGACAGCCTGTATCCCAAGAATCCGCTGGAGCTGACCGTCCAGACCATACGGCTACGACGAGTTCCTTCCACAGGACACAGACGGCCGGAACCCAACAAGCCGCTGGGGAGCGGGGAATGGCCACAAATGGGTCAGCCTCGTCCGTCGTAGTGCTCCCTTCAACATCCCCGCCCTTGTCAGATAGCCTGCTGTCAGGCAACCCTCATTTCACAGGCACTGCATCACCACCGGCACCTGCTTCAGATAGTAACCCTAGCCAAACGAACACCGCCCCCATACAGTCAGGTAAAACCTCAGGAGCAACAGCCACTTCCTCATCTGGGCAGGCCGTGTCACCATCTGAAGTGAGTGGTCTCTCCTCACTTAGACTTTTGTCGCTAACTAGTATCAGTTTGTGCACATGTCACTGTTTAACGCCGTTGTCGGTGCTTTAGGAGGATTGCGCGATAGCGTCCAAACACTAGCAAATCGGCTTGAGAGCCAGGCCACTTCACATCAGCCACTCGAAAATCGTGAGCGGCAATGGGCTAATTTTGTCAACACGGATGGACATGACGCCAACGATGAGAGTGATGGGCCACACCAGGCTTGCCCCACAAGGTTGTCGCATAGAACCAAGCATCGAAATCCATCCGCAAATGACCTTGCTGTGAGTACTCAAAGCTTCTATATGCCACCATCCAGTTGTAGCTAACTCTGGTGAGCTAGCGCGATGTCCGGCGTCATAATATCAAGCTTACAGGGTTTCCACAGCGTGGTGTTATCGACCTTACTCTGGTGCCTACAACACGGGAAGTTGCTTTATGGGATCCTGGCAGTGGCCTTTCATCGACATCTGCTGTGGAGGGGAGCTTCAGGATCGATCTGTGTGGAACAGCACACAGCGCATGGAACATATCTGCTGCCAGCATTTTTGTTGATGACTTCATCAGCTGCCATCAATACCCTTGGAATGACCGTACCGCTATACGGCGCGCGTGGTTTGCAAACTTTCACACCCTCAAGCGACGGTTCGAGAAGCACCAGAAATCACAGGAGAGCCAAGTTGCGTGGCGTAAAGCGCACAATCGTGCCAATTCTAAATACTTCGTAAGTGCCCAATCTGACAGACAAGTACAAATGCTGATTGGATATCAGTTGTTTCAGCGTCGCTTGACAATGGCGATGAGATACGACCAAACTGAAAACCACATAGATATGTTACGTGCGGTTGGAATCGGCAGCATGAGCTCTGACGAATCCAACACAGAAGGACAGAGTGGCAGACAATACCATATTCTTCGGCCAGGGTGGCGACACGAACGCGTCACCGCTTGGTTACGTGTCTTTGATGGTCTGTTCAAGATATTCAGACTGAGTGGTGGGTACTTTGAGACTCTTCAAGGGGCTTGGCCTTGCGTTCGTCTAGTTTCCGATAGAGTCAGCTCCAGCACACATCCCCCAGTCCGCCAGTTACCTTGGAATGCCTACTCGTCCAGCTGGCGGGACCAACAGGCAGCACCATTGAGGGAAGATATCAATCCGGGCCCTGACTATGATTTCACGCATAGTACAGATATCATAAAGTGCGTCAGGCCTATGATCGTCCTCATCTCTTGCTAACGTCTCCTATAGCCTTGTATCCACACCAGATCCCTAGCTATAGCCTCAATGCCTCATGATGTACCTCTATTTCATTCTCCTTTCACTCGATTTTGTGATTTTGTAAGGACTCTCTAGTGGTATTGTCAGGTAACTATGACAGGATCCCAGAAATGCCTGAGCTGTCTCTCTATGAATGTCGCTTGCCTTTGGTCGACCTGCAGCGCGAATTGCGTGCGATTGACGCTGCTCATGCAATTGTTGTGCGATAGAAGCGAAAGGTGTGGACATGTTTATAGTTTAGAGGATGACAGGGGGCGTATCGAGCGGTATCGACAAGTATGGACAAGTATCGGAAAGTATGGAGGAGTATCAGAGAGTATGGAGGAGTATCGGAGTGGGTAGACAAGTATTGATGAATATCGACGAATATTGGTCGATAAATGGATCGGGTGTCGAATATAATCGAGTAGAGAATTGTAGAAGACAGACGAGGATGGTAGATCGTAGACGCATGTCGAGGATTGTCGTCGCAGTGTCGTCGCCGTGGGACATTCCCAATGTTCCAGAGAAGTCACACCAAAGTCCCACCGATGGCACTTTGCTCGCACAATCGGAGGATTTCCGAAAAGTTCGGATGATGTCACAGGATGATACTTTGCAGACGTTTTCTTGGTACATGCACGATGTCACCCCTATGATTCTTTGATGGTATAGCGCGTTACATGAGCAATGAACTAGGCTAAGTAGCTTGTAAATCCATCTAAAGTGCAAAATCCGGTCTTTGATGGCACATTGAGAA
>JAAIFI010000527.1:0-14144 GCA_011032875.1 Phlebia tremellosa | reverse complement strand
ATCCTGGCGCATCGTTATTTCGTGACCGAACGCAGTGGTGTCTATACTCTGGTGTGTACATACTCTGGTAGTTCGTGATTCATGGTTGAATGGATGGTTGGAACTCTCGTATACATATTACGTGTTTGTCACAGTCGCAATGCAATGGCTAGGATTCAACATCTTACATTTAACATCGAGAGTGTCCGTCTGAAGAGTTCTATGCATGTACGACAGACAGAACACTGGGAATACAGCAGCATTAGAGCGGTATAGAGGAATACTAAGCTTGGGGATGTGAACAGTGTATATGGATGGGGAGGTATAACATGGCATGGGGGATACAGTAATCCTGGTTTGAGATGTGTACAGATATGCGTTGTGTAACGTCCGTTTCCGAGATGGTGAATCTGAGGTCCAGAGAGAGATATTACAGAGGACGATACACCGAGCATACAAAACTTCGTGAGTTCGTAAATCATCACCGTCAGCCATTCACCGCGCAGGCGCAGGTGCCGGCAACGGTGGCAGCGCGTCGAACCCCAACGGCGGCAGCCCAAGCGGGTCATTGCCTCCCTTCATCGGTCCCAGTGGGTTGAGCGGGTCATTGCCTCCCTTGAGCGGATCGAGCGGGGGCGCGCCGAGCGGGTTGAGTGGGTCGAGAGGCATGCCAAGGGGCGCGCCGAGCGGGTCGAAGGGCGACGCGCCGGGGGGAGGGGCGGCGAGTTGGCGGTAGTACGCGATGGCGACGCCGGTGTAGAGGAGCATGAAGACTAATAAATTAAGGTAAGTTTGCTAGAGAGAGGAGGGAAGATGGGGGACGCACCGATCTCGACGATGAGGTAGATGACCTCGATGAACGAGTCGTGGTTCCAGCCTGTGGTGCACACTATACGACAACCCGTACGAATATCACTCAGCACGGTGTGGCGTGAATTTGCGTTAGGTGGACGAGTTACTCACGGTCTTGAGCACCAGCAGGGTCCGTCGTGTCCGTTATCGGCGGGCCCCAGATGCCAAACCGCTATGTCAAAACAAACACCAAAACTGCAGCTTCAGTACGTGCTATATACTGTATATCACAAGGAACAAGGGACAAGATATAAATGTACGCACAAACGTGAGCGAATGCCCCTGCAGCACCTCCGTGCACTCGTTGATCAGCTGATGCTACAACAACACAAAAACCAACGCGTAAACATAACGCAAACCGTGGGAGTCCCGAGTCACAGTTCTGAACTTACCTTGTACGCGAAATGCACGATCGTGCGGATGAACCCCGCCGTCACGACCGCGAGCGCGCTGAACATGGCGGCGAGTCTGTACACGCGCATGTACCCGACTTTGTCCTATCAGTGGATGTTCCAGTCGGGTGAGCGTGCTTTTCAAGAGAACAGATGCAATAGTGTCGAGTGCTGAGTACTGACCATTGTGGCTGCAATCACGCCGAACAGCGAGATCCCGCAGGCTCCCATGTAGAGCCCGCCGAGCGCGGTGTCGAGGCTCGCGAATTTTGTTTCTTTTTCTACAAGAGAGAGTATGAGGGCTGGAGACATTTAGGGTGTGCAGGGGTATGGATGGAGCGTACCGTTTTTGTCTACGTTGATATCTTGGAATGCGCCGATCTATAATGATATTAGAGATAAACGATGAACGGACGGTGAAATCTAGGACGTGCGTACCCCCCTGCGGACATGACGCGTCAGATTTACGTGTGGAGTAAGAGCATAGATGAGGTGCTCACCAAACGAGCGTCCAGCCAGCTGTGATCAAAGCAGCTATTGATAACAGAGCATGTATGAGTTACCGAAGCTTCTACTGAGGCATTGAACGCGATACCCACTGATAAATATGGCCGGCCGATAACTAAATCCATTAGCCATCGGGTAGGGTGGAGGCAGTCGAGAATCTAAAAGTCAACGCGCAGCGTCGAGTGGAATGAATGAATCAGAGGAGCAGGGTGCACGACGATCCACGAGGGGAACGCGTTTTATGTACGTTGGCCAGCCGCACACAGCAACGTTGACGGATATAATCATGTAGATTGAGGTTTCATGTGACCCAGTCAGCGACTCCATTCAAGAGACTCTATGGAAACAAAATGGACGCACATGCTGGAGGTGGTTGTTTGAACATCTTGGGCAACTTTCAAGTTCAATAAGGTCGTCGAAGGAGTTGGAGTCGAGGGAGAAACGGAGAGCGATACAAGGAACTGGGAGCAGTTCAAGTACTACGCTGAAACAGCTGTGTCGAGCAGGCAGTGACCGCCCCGGGGATCCCAGTACTTGTACAAGCGGTGGGTGGCAGTACTTGAACAAGTAGACAAGGCACGGTAATTGGGCGCCAACGATGCTGCGTGTTAATCACAAGCACACGCGCCTTTCCCACGACAGTCGGGCGAAGCGCCTTTCCAAGAATGGAAAGACCGGCGTTCGCGCTAGATCTTCCCGGAGATAGCCGAGAACTAGGCAGTACCACCAGCCACCCGCGCCACCGCACAGAATCTAGGTGCTACTCGTCGTCGTCGGCAGCGTCCCCCTCAAGAACCAAGGTATGCAGAATTTATGCTCCTATGCCGAGTTATGGCGGGATAGATGCGGATGGCTGACTGTTGTTTTACTGGTGCTTGTAAAGGTCATTTTTCGCCATGGCACAGCGTGTCACCCTCCGCAAGCGTACGCCGTACAACACCACCTCCAGCCGCCGGCGTGTGGTTAAGACCCCCGGTGGGAAGCTCGTATACCACCACCTGAAGAAGCTCCCCACTGCGCCCAAGTGCGGTGACTGTGGGATTGCTCTCCCTGGTGTGCGTACATCTGTGCCGAACATGTGTAATGTCTGCTATATACTGATGAAATTGGGTTATTGTGTGCGTGTAGATCCCTGCGCTGCGCCCGCGTCAGTACGCAACCATCTCCAAGACCCAAAAGTCGGTGCGCCGGGCATACGGTGGTTCACGGTGCGGCGGGTGTGTGAAGCAGAGGTGCGTTTACCAAATTACTTCCAATCTCGACCCGCATGGCTCATCCCGTATCTCGTATTGTTTTTGTCACGCAGGATCCTCCGCGCCTTCCTCGTCGAGGAGGCCAAGATCGTGAAGAAAGTCATAAAGTCACAGCAGAAGCCTGCCCACAAGTAGGGGGTTTCCATCTGTATCGATTTTACGCTTTCCGTCGTCCTCGCTATCGCATCTCCCTCTTATGTATTCATCACCCGACAAGAGTATGGCATTCATGCACATGTGAACCGGCGACCGAGTCTTGCGTGAACTGGCTACTGGTGTGCAAACCTGGTCCCCGTGGACACCGGCCGGGCAGTGATATAAGGTGGCAGTGCTGCCTGTATCTCCATTTGCTACAGCATCTGGAACGGAGGCCCTGTGAACCTTGTACGACGGCCTTAGCTCAGCCCCTCTTACAGGTTTGTATGAGACAGTGTTGCAAATGAATCTCCATATCACGAATATCACAACTGCAACTTGCAGAACAAGAGTCAGCATGATACTTCAGACTCTTACTCCGCGGTCGACTTATGCTTGCTCTCTCGCTCATGCAGCATAATACAAGGTAACAGTGTCGTGGATTTAATTCGTCACAAAATGGGTACTAGGAATACAATGTCTATGCAGTAGTAATGTACAAATGCTGTGTGGGTGTTGGTGTTGAACGAATAATAACAAACAGGTGTTAGTCGCTGTATGGATAAGAATAAAGGAGCGTGATAATGATATAGAATCGCCTCGAACGAAAGCAACCAGGAGAAAAATCAATCCATCCACTCCCCACCGCTCGCGAGCTGCGCGAAGACACCCCTGCGCTCCATGAGCTGCTGGTACGTGCCCTGCTCCGCGATCCTGCCCTCGTCCACAACGACAATCCGGTCACACATCCGCATGACCTGCAGCTTATGCGTGACCATGAGCGTCGTGCGCCCGACCTTGGCCGAGCGGATCGTGTCCATCACCGCCGCCTGGTTCGCGGGGTCCAGCGCCGACGTGCACTCGTCGAGGATGAGGATGCGCGCGGGGCGCGCGAGCGCGCGCGCGATCTGCAGGCGCTGCGCCTGCCCGCCCGAGATGAGCGCCGCGTTCTCGCCGACGGCGGTCTGGTACCCCTTGGGCAGCGTCATAACGAAGTCGTGCACGTTCGCGGCGCGCGCCGCGTCCTCGATCGCGCGCGACGAGAGCACGCTGCCGTACGCGATGTTCTCGGCGACGGTCGCGTCGAAGAGATTCGGCTGCTGGCTGACGACGGAGACGTGCTCGCGCAGGTGCTGCACGTCGATCCACCGCAGGTCGCTCTTGCCGCCGATCTTGATCGTGCCCGAGGTAGGCTCGTAGAGACGTTGGAGGAGGGAGGCGATGGTGGATTTCCCAGATCCTGATGAACCGACGACGGCGACACATTCGCCGTCGGCGATGGTGAGGGAAAGGCCCTTGAGGACCGGCACGTTGGGCCTTTCCGGGTATGAGAAGGAAACGTTGTTGAAAGAAACATCGCCCGCGATAGGAGGGCACAGCTCTCCTTTGGATTCATCGGTGTTCCGAGGAAGGTGGAGGAAAGTGTTAAAATCTTGTGTCGCCTGGACAGACTTTGCAATGCGTTGAGCTAGAGGTATGCGTCAGTCGCTGCCAAGCATTTGGGGAAGAATGATCACGTACTGAAAGCCATAAGCTGTGATCCGATGGTAACAGTAAACACGACCAGATTGAGAACTTGGACCATCCGCAGATAGTTATATGTGCCGCGAGCCACCAGGACAGCTCCGACGTAAAACAGGACAGCTTCAGCAAGATAGATCAGGGCACTGGACACGCCATTGGTGCAGCCTTCTACGAAAGCTCCCCTCAGGCCGGTGTCCAAAGCGTCGTCGGCAGACTTCTCGAATCTTTCCTGGAAGACGCCCTCAAAGCCCATTGCCCGAATGCCGCGCACATTGCTGATAGCCTGATGCAAATGAGGTGAGTATTTATATTGGCAAAAAAACAAACGAATGAAGACGTACCTCATAATAGCTTTTGGTGATGACCTCGCGAGCACGCTTATTGCGGTACTCGCACTTCGCAACGAGGTTGGTTTGTACGGCCATGGTGATCGCGAAGACGGGAGCGATAGCAAGACCGACCAGAGTCAACTGCCAGCCCTCCACGAGCGCCCAGATCAGACCAACGCCGAGCATGGCAGTGACGACCAGTGCCTGTGACATGACTGTAGCAATCAGCGAGCGCGAGTCATCTCCATCCTTAATGAGGATCTCCATGATGCGATTAGGACTGTTCTCGCTCTTGTCGAACCACCTCCTGTCCTGCCTGAGGATGATGTCAAAGCAGGTCTTCCGCATCGCGTTCACCCAGTCCATCGCGACGTACTCCATGACGAAGTACTTAAGCCCCATGAAGATGCCGTCCGTGGCACACACGGCGAGCGAAATACCGCCGAAGAGGTTGATGGCAGACATGTCCGTCGCGCCAATGGACACCTCATACTGCAATCGCGAGAGGACGTAGGAGAAGATGGGGGTGATCGCGCCGCTGAGCAAGCTGATGAGCAGGCCAAAGACGAAGAGAGCCTTGAGTGGGACGGTGGGCCAGATAGCGATCAAGAGGCGTATAAGAGAAGGCTGCGGTGGCATCGGCTTCTCCGGGACCGCAGGAGCCTCGACGACCTTCACTTCCTTCAACGGAGCGAGCTTCGAATCGTCCCACTTCATACGGACACGTTTCGACTGAGACGCGAGAGAGGCGGTACTGCGGACCGGACGGAGGACGCGACGGTCGAGGGCTATGCTCTCTTCGTCGTCATCACCGCTATAGGGAGCTTTGGGGAACGAGAAGCTCTTCGGCGATGTGGGAGTGAACTGGAGGCTTAACCGACGACTGAGAGTGTTGTATGCTGGTGGAGGGGATGCAATCGGTGGGATGTCGAAAGACTGCCGACGGGGAGAGACAGGTGCGTCTGACGAGAAAGCTTCGGTGGGAATGAAGCGACTGGTGGGAATGTCTTTCGGAGGAACGGCAGGAGCTGTCGCGGCAGATGTAGGTTTGGTCAAATCGGAGACGACGTCGAACATCCAGTTGCTCATGGTCAACGGACGATAAACACTCTGTCGGGTAAGGTTCTTGATATTGATTCCCACGGCCTCCAGTTGCTCGTTGTGCGCAACGTCTTGTTGCTCCAATATCGCGCCCACCGAAACGCGGTCGCCCAACTCCTCATCGGTCCGTTCTTGGAAGCCGTCTGCCGAGCCCTGCACACGAAGCATCCGAGTGAACTCAGACTCCTCGTGCACTTCGAGCTCCTCACGGTAACCTTGCTCGACAAGTTCACCGGATTTGAGAACGTAGAGGAAGTCGTTGGGGCCGATCTGAGAGAGGTCGTGCGTGATGACAACTGTGGTCTTGTTATGACGCCATTTCTTGATCGCCTCGAAGACCAGGATGCGGGACGTCGCGTCTAGCGCAGACGTAGCCTCATCTACAAAAGGGTAAATCGCCATATATAACAGAATCTTCATAGACACGTACCAAGAATAAGGATCGTAGGGTCACGGAGCAATGCCCGAGCGATAGCGATACGCTGTTTCTGTCCTCCAGAAAGGTTCGCTCCGCCATTGCCCAGTTTCGTGTCGTAGCCGTCCGGAAGGTCGTTGATAAAGTCATGCATGAGCGCTGCACGACATACCCGCTCGACGTCTTCCCGAGTCACGTCTTGTGGTTTCCGCCGGCTCCAAGGGCTCGCCAGTCCCATCGCGACGTTCTCGTGCACGGTCATGTCGAAGAGGATGCAAGTTTGCGAGACAGCCGCGATGTGCTCCCGTGCCCAGTGCTCGTCGAGATACGCGAGATCCTGCTCGTCAAGTTTGATCATCCCGTCACGCAGGTCATACAGGCGGAGGAGCAAATGAGCGATAGTAGATTTGCCAGATCCGGAGGCACCGACGATGAACGTTGTCTCTTTGGCGGGGAGGAAGATGCTGACTTCGCGAAGAACGGGCATCGTGGGGCGAGAAGGATACGCAAAGGTGACATCGCAGAGCTCAAGGCCGCCCATGCACGTATCAGGCATGATCTTGCGAAGCTCGGTGGTGCGTTTGCCAGTCTTTGTGGGCGTATAGAGCGTCGAAGCCGAGTAGCCAAGCGGGAGTTGCGCGCTGGACTGAACCAGCGTAAGCAGTGCAACCATGGAGAGCTTTCCCTTGGTGATGACGATGAGCTGGGGAATGCACATTTGGAGGTTGCTGGTCGCAATGAGACACGCCCAGAACACGGCCATGACGTCCCCAGGGCTGATCGTGCCAGCCCGTACGAGCTTAGCACCGAACCAAAAACCCTGCACGAACATTGCCATCATCGAGAAATGCGACAAGCTCGCCGTCACACCCCAAACGCGCATACACGCATTCGCGGACTGTTGCACCTTGTCAAGCACCAGTCCAAGCGTGAGCGCTTCGTGTCTTTGGGCGTTAAAGGCTTTGACTGTGCTGATCGCGGCGATGACACGGTCCACAAGCGTTGCGGATACCGCGGTGTGTTCGCGCTCGGCATTGAGTCTGGGCGTGGCAAGAGCTTGTGAAAGCCCTTGTATGAAAGTCAACACCGGTACGGCGGAAAGAATCACGAGAGTGAGGGCCCATGAGCGAGAGAATCCAAGCGCAAGGCAGACAACGGTCGTGGTCAGGTACTGGATGAACAGCCCGCAAGCGAGACTTGTAGCTGCCCGTACTTCATCTGTTTCTCTGTTTAGGCCGGTCAGTTTCGATCGCGCACGAGACAGGCCACAGACATACCTCGCAAACTTGGCCATTAGACCACCAGTGCCAAGGTCACTTGACTCCTCGGTCTTGGTGTCAAACCATACCAAGTCCTTGGTGGTGACGGCAGAATAGACGCGTTTTCGTACCGCTAGTAGATTGCGTTCACCAGTCCATATCCATAGGCTCGATGTAAAGCTGCTTAACTATGGAAATATTTAGTACTGTTCGGATGTATTCACGACTCGATCGACTCACCAGAAGAGCGCCCGCCGCGAGACCGACCAATTCCATCGCGGTTATACCAATATCGTGAAGCAACTGATGCTTCGCTGACTCCGGAGGATTTGGCGTAAGGGGGAAATGTGCGAATGAATCGAATACATTGCCGATGACAAGCGTCATGAAGGGTGCGACGGCTCCAGAGCAGAGCGACGTGCAAATCGCAGGCACGACGAGAAAGAGGAGGTCGTGACGCGACAAGAAGGAGAAGAGCAGTCGTATTGAGGGTTTCGGTGCATCGCTTGAGTTATCGACGGCAGTGGTGGCTACTGATTGAACAGACTCCTGAGCAGAGAGAGGTAGTTTGAACGTCGAAGATGTGGGTGAAGACGATGTGCTCGGAGCGTTCAGCTCGGTATCGATAGTGAGGTCGGCTGGGCGACCCATGGTAGAGGTTTGGGGAGAACAGCGAAAGGTGAGACTTGCAGTAAGTGAAGGAGGTCCATCTCTTTTGTCCAAGCGTTCTGGCGGTCAATTACTCTTTTGTCTATGCAAGACAATAAACCACACAATAAGCGACCGCACAATCCCATCAAAGCGAAGGCGCCCGCGCAGCTTCTTTGTTCAAGCGCCCGATCCAAACAATAGACGTGCGATCGTACCTCGGCGCTAAAAGGGCGCATGCAGCTTTGCTTCCCACCGCGTCCTCATTGCGGCAACTTTGCTAGCGACTCTTGAGCGACTCTGACTCTTGCGGAGAACGTCTACCTCGATGTCGTGGTAGTCAACGTTTGCGATGACATTCGGTTTCTCTGCTACCGATATCGCTCCTGCCAAACTCTGTTCCTCACTTACCGCCGCGGCTTCAGCTTGAGGCCACACTCAGGCCACGCATTCGGATCCAAGCGAACAATTGTGGACGTGACTTGCATCTTCAAGTCATTTGGCGTGGTTATGCCCAAAAGCTGTGTCGGTGTTGCGGGAAACACGTAAGTATCTATGTCTATCGCTTGCCATTTTTATATCTCATGAGACGCACAGTGCACATGTCGTGCGTCGGAACCTGGCTCGAGTCTTAACCTTGCTTATCGTCGTGGCATATAGTCTATCGTGGTCAAACTCAAAGTGGGAATCCATTGTCTGACGTTCCTGGCAAGTTTCATCTACGTTCTCACTCGTAACACGATATGCTGCAAGCCTTGAACTCGTGGCGGCTGAGACACCTCGCAGTCGTAGGTGAGTTCGATACGACCGCCGCTCATCGCTCATGTCTACTAGAGATGATTGTCCCCACCTACCTCCCTTCTTCTGCGCTATCGATATCGAGACATTTTCTTCAAGCCTGCATTTGTTCGTCGCCGTTTGTACACCTTTATCGAAGATAGGAAGTCAAATCATCCACCATATTGGTGGCAATGTTCAATCAAATTTACGTTACTACCACACTCCGGGGAGGCTCTAAGCTTTCTGAGGGTGAGACCCTACTTCCGCTCCGTTCCTTCTGGTCATATGTTACTTTCAGTTTGATATCATACAGCGCAGCAATCGCGCCCTTCGTCCTGCATCTGAGCTCATAGCGCGCGCGTGATACCCTCTCCGATCCCGACATACGCATCGCTTGCAGGACAATGGTATTCAAAAACCCACGTTCCTTGGTAACAAATCGATTCTTGAGAGTTGCGATATCGATATAGTAATTTGATTACTGGCCACTCGGACAAGCATGTATGACTAAAGGGTCGACATACGAGGTGTTTAGCGGGGGTGAATGTCTTGGTGGGGTCTGACCAGAGACCGATAGAAATGTGGAGTAACAAGTCGGGGCATGAAATAGACAGCAGACAACGCTGAAATACACGTTATCAGGTTGAGTATACGCGTTTACAAGAGGATTGTTGGACTCACGGATCCCCATTCCATAGGCTACACATATTCGAACCACCATGGCCCACACTTATAGCCCAACTGCTTCTTGACGCGTCGGGCGACATGCATCGGTGGTAGATCTTGTGGCACTGCCTCCTCCTCAGATTGAGCTTCTTCGTCTGTACAAAGCGAGACCACAGGTCGCACAGTATCGCCCACCCTGCAGCAGAGCACGTCGATGTCATCAGCGTCCCGGTATCGAATGATGTCCATGATCAACGCGTCGATTTTGTCGTCTTCAGACCATTCAGGTTTGGCGACGCCGCGTTCGACGGCAACTTTTGCATGACGTTCCTCGTGGAGGGGCCATCCAAGTACCCACATAGTGGAAGAGAGAATTATGATTGAAGAGGAGGTTGCCAGCCTGCGGTCGTGTGTCGCGGTCGCGTTGTACATATAATTAGACGCTTACGATGGCCACCTCAGCTACATAACTGCACGCACTAGAAGAGCATCGACAAGCTCTAATCTTCGAACTCTCGCCCTCAACAAGAGCGCATATACATCAAACTAACAATCTATAGACTGTCACTCATGAATTTTGACATCACACGCTGAAGTTTGCATATGACAAGAGGTGCAGAGATGTACCCCCCTCCTGTTCATGAAAGGTCGCTAAAAGTTGCTGCTCGACGCGTCATAAACATGTACGACGTGACTAAATCCGAGATATCTATAGTTCCAACGTAAGGAGAACACCTATACACCCAATTAGCTCATTTACAAGGAAGCAACACTGATTCGAGGAGCTAACCATCAGAATACCGTTCCATTACAAACATACAATATCTAGGGTATGAGATGGGCGGAAAACGCGCTGAAGGATTCTCTATGAGTATAAAGTGCATGAACACACAAGAACTGATGCAACTCACCGATTGCGCAAGCCTAGCTATATTCGAACCACCAAGGTCCACACTTGTAGCCCAACTGCCTCTTGACGCGTCGGGCGACATGTATCGGTGGTAGATCTTGCGGGACCGCTTCCTCCTCCGACCGCGCCTTCTTGTCCGTGCATAGAGAGACCACTGGTCGCACAGTCTTCCCCACTCTGCAGGACAGCACGTCGATATCGTCCGCGTCGCGGTATCGAATGATGTCCATTATCAAGGCTTCGACTTTCTTGAGATCAGACCATTCGGGTCTGGCGATACCGCGTTCGACTGCAACTTTTGCTTGGCGGTCGTAGTGGATGGGCCACCCGAGTACCCACATAGTGGAGGGAGGTGATGGTTGAGGAGGAGGTTGTCAGCCGTCGCGCGTCGCGGTCGCGTCCTGTTTCTGTATAAGCGCGTGTCGCACAGACGAACGTCGACTACAAGTTATTGTCAACTAGCAGTATCTTTAACTCCTCCTTCTTCAGAGATAGAGTACATCAGGGTAATATTATGTAGACTGCCGTTCATGAACGCCGATATCACAAGTTGGACTCTGCGTATACGGAAAGGGGCACAAGTAGATCCTTCAAGTTTCGTGTTTTGAAACGGCCCCATAAGCCGACGCTCGACGCGTCAAAAGCCGTGCAATACTATGAGGCAGTACAAGATATCATAGTGTAAATAAGAGAAGAACATCTGTGAGTTGAATTAGTCCAACTAAGCACAAGGAGAAGCAACACGAACACGGGAAGTTGACTGACGGTCTGCTGATACAATATCCCGAGTATGAGATAGAGATGCTTGAAGATTACATTATTTCATGAGCGTGACATGCAAAAACATAGAAGAATGTGCCCAACTCACCAATTACATGCAACTCTAGCTGTATCTGAACCACCACGGTCCACTCTTGTAGCCCAACTGCTTCTGGACGCGTTGGGCGACATATTTCGGTGGAAGATTTTGTGGTATCGCCTCCTCCTCAGACTGAGCTTCATCGTCCGTACATAGCGAAACCACTGGCAGCACAGTGTCACCGACTCTGCAGCAGAGCACGTTGATCGCCTCAGCGTCGCGGTATCGGATGATGTCCATGAGTAATGCGTCGATCTTCTTGTCTTCAGACCATTCTGGTTTGGCGATACCACGTTTGAGGGAGACTCTGACCGCGCGGTCCTCGTGGAGGGGCCATCCAAGTACCCACATAGTGAAGGAGGTGGCAGTTGTGGTCAAAGCTGAGGAGCGCGTCGCGTACCATTAAGCGCTTAGCACACTGTCTACCTTGAAGTGATAGGCAGAAGTAGAGAGAGAAAACACGAAATTGCCCAAGATTCGTCCACAGTCTCCTAGGTAACAACCAGTAGTGTTCTGAATGAGACTCCGTATATTGCCTTTCATCATCATCCCGCGTGGGAGCAATTGGATCACGTCGAGGAGGTGCAGATTCTTCCGTATCTATGACATAACGCTCTACGCCGATACTCGACGCGTCATAGATGTGTACGATGCCGTCAAATCCGTGTGGTATATAGTGTGTATACAGAGTGAATATCTGCGAGCCCGCCCAGCCCAGTTACAGACTCAATTCTAAGTTCTACCCAACATAGATGCGAGAAGTTGGCTGAAGTTTGATGGGTAAACATGCAAGGCATGCTGTAGACGTCAGACGTACTTGAATGTGGTGTCATAAGTTTACTTATACACGCCCATCACAAATTCTCTCAACTCACCGATTCCGCTAAAATCTAACAATATTCGAACCACCACGGTCCGCCCTTGTAGCCCAGTTGCTTCTGGAGACGTTGGGCGGCGTACTTCGGTGGAAGGTCTTGCGGCCGTGCATCCTCTTCCGACTCAGCATCTTCGTCCGTGCAAATTGATACCACGGGTAGTATGGTATCCTTCACGATGCAGGCATATACGTTGATCTTGTCAGTATCAGGGTATCGAATGATGTTTAGCAGCAACGCGTCGATTTTTTCGCGTTGAGACCATTCAGGCTTGGCGAGACCACGGTCGACCGCCAATTGTGCTGTACGGGCATATTGAACGGGCCATCCGAGCACCCACATGGTGGAGGAGGTGATAGTTGGTGTCAACCTGAGCAGCGCGTCGCGTACTATTACTAAGCGCCTGTGAATTTGGTTTCTACATATATAAGATACAAAATAGTTCAAGATACATCTCCCTTACGTTCTCCTAGTAGCTAACGTGACAAGACTCTGTATCAATGCTGCTTTTCGTCTTCATCTCCTGTATCAGAACATGCAACTCATGCCGAAGAGGTGCAAATACACGAAACAATGCTCTAAGTTGATACTCCACGCGTCATAGATACGGAGAATGTCATGAAATTTGGGCAATGTATAGCGTGTATATGGAGAGAACATTTGCAATACGTCCCAAACGACACGGATGCAAGGAGCTGACTGGAGTTTGATGGATAAACATGACATGCAAGGCATGTGGTAAAAAGTACTGTGGTGTCATAAGTTTACTTGCTTACAGATACCAGATATTCCCCACATACTACGACCGTTTGCGTCACCGCGGTGGCTCGGTGACGGGCGCCCGAGCCATTTTACATGGCTTTTTCGCTGACTTCCATTGCGAAACCAAACGGCGAACCGCTCGTCCCGACGACTTCTCATATAGCTGTCTTGTTCAGGGTTTTGACGGTGTGTTTCGTCGAGACATGCAGCGGCGACTTGATGTCAGCTAAAGTGACTAGAAGTGTTTGTTAGAGTTCTCGTAACAAGTAGTTGTCTGGATCGGATCACTTACATGATAAACATTGATAGCTCGGAGATTGCGTGTCTATCTGTGAAAACAGAAAACAAATAAAGGCGTCAGTCTTGCAAGAGCTATGATAGCACGCTCTATAATATCGGGTGCGGCATAGCTTCAGGCCCTTCGCACGGCGACACTGAAGAGAAGAGACCAATAGAATCTTAATAAGGTCGTCATGGTTGTGACAGCAGGGATGTTGGGGGCCCATTCTTTGTGGTCCTGCCGATGTTCTGTGTCGTTGCGCCGTGTGCAGGACGGATGGATCCGAGTCCAGAGGAGCGCCCGGTCAAGAACACGGGTGCTACCATAAGTATACCAGAGGCATCGGTATCACGAATAGATGGTTACATTTTCCGGTTTGTGGCACCAGAATTGCACCAGAACACCCTTCGCCGGAGGGACTGAGTATGCATCGCAGAAACGCGTTTTTGAGCTGCCGTAGACAATGAGAGGTTTGGTTTCACAGCGCTGTTGGCATTGTGTATCTTCACATCACGCAGTGGACTTAGTTAGAGCCCAAACTCTTCGTAATAGAGTGTATTTGCAGTCGGTATATATGACTACCGGCATATTCCGTCGGAGCAAATACATACTAGAACG